>JBBDGP010001589.1:0-90000 GCA_037952835.1 Lithobates septentrionalis | reverse complement strand
ATAAATTGTTATTTTCCAATCTATTTTCGAATTCAAATTTATACTATTCGAAATTCGAATTTCAGAAGATGGTCATATTCTGTTGTATTTTATTAAATTCTATTAAATTCTATTCTATTCTTTACAATTCTTTTATGTTTATTCTATTGTTTTATTATTTTATATTCTATTTTATTGTATTCTTTTTTAGAAATCAATTAATTTTTTTCTAATTCGATTCGAATTTGTTTTCGAATTCGAGTCGAATAGATTTCGAATTTGTTTTCGAATCTAATATATTTCGAATTGGTGTCGAATTTGATTCGAATTCGATTCGAATTTCGTCCGTGGGTTTTCGATTCGAAACATTTCGGATTCGTTTAAATTCGTTGGTATTGTAATTCGCTATTTCGGATGCATCCGAATGTTCGAATAATGAAAATTTCGTCCGAATTTCGATTCGGAACTAAACGAAATGCACATGTCTAGCCATAACCCAGGCCGCAGGGGGTAAGCCTGGTTTCCTCCCTCAAGACCGACGCCTACAGCATCATTTCCAAGAAGACAAGATTCGGGTCGCGCTAGGGAAGCGCGCAGCTACAGACCTGGTCGGGAGTTTTCAAGGTCCTGGAAATCCAGGCAGGCCTCTTTCAAAAAACCCACAAAAAGGTGGTTCCTCTGGCAACCAGGACTCCACTAAGTCCTTTTGAGATTGGGCCCGCTCAGGCAGGCCAGGTGGGGGCTCGTCTTCTCCGCTTCCGGCATGTCTGGGTGGCCTCAATCCGGGATTGCTGTACCGTCAAGACGGTGTCCTCTGGTCATACGTGGGTCTTCAACAGCACCCCAAGACTCAGATTTGTTCCTACAACTCTGCCAGGTTCAGAAGAGAAAAAGCAGGTCCTGTTAACCTACCTGAATTGTTTGTTGGATCAAGGCGCAGCCATTCCTGTTCCAGAAGACGATCGAGGCAAAGGCATGTATTCTCCTCTGTTCATGATACAAAAGAAAAACGGCACATGGAGACCAGTTATAGACTTAACCCATCTCAATTCCTTTACACGGAAGGAAAAATTCAAAATGGAATCCTTACTTACAATTCAACAGTCAGTACATCTGGGAGACTGGTTGATTTCAATCGATCTAAAAAATAGCCTACTTCCACGTGCCAGTGGCAACGGACTTTCAACAATTCCTCCGCTTTTCGTTAGGCATCCAGCATCTGCAATTCACGTGTCTACCCTTCGGTCCAACGATGTCACCTTTTCCAAGGTCCTATTATCTGTAGTGGCTCTTCTCCGTGTCAAAGGGGTTTGTCTCCACCACTATCTGAATGACCTACTTCTCTTAGCTCAGAACAAAGACCAGCTTTTAGAGCACAGGAGCCTAGTCATTTCCACCCTGCAAGAATTTGGGTGGCTCCTGAATCTAGAGAAGAGCCATCTAGAGCCAACACTTACTTGTGTTTCTAGGAGCTCACTTTAATACAGTGGAAGGCACTATCTCCCTTCCAGAAGAGAAGATTGGAGTGATTTGAGACAGAATACATGCAGCCCTCGCGTCATCTCACCTCTCCGCTCTCCAATGCCTGAAAGTAATCGGCACGATGACAGCCATCATTCCTATGGTGAAGTGGGCCCAATGGCATACACGGCCCTTCCAAAAAGGATTGCTTCAACAATGGGATTCCTCCAGCCAAATCCAGCGCATACACCTTACTCCAACCATGAGAGCGTCCCTTCTTTGGTAGCTTCAAGGGAAAAATCTGTACAATCACCATTCAATCATTCCCATCTCATGGGTCACGATAACATCGGATGCCAGCAATCGAGGTTGGGGTGCTCACTGCCTATCAGAAGTGTCTCCAATATACTGGAGCTCAGGGCCGCCTTTCAGGCACTCCTGTTATTTTGTCATCTTATCATGAATTTGTCAGTTAGTTAAGGTTGGACAATACAACCGCGGTGGCTTACATAAGGAAGCAGGGTGGAACTCGCAGCTGGTCCCTGAAACAGGAAGTGGAGCCAATAATGAGCTGGGCTTAGAAGAACTTGTCCAACATCTCTGCGGTTTACATTCCAGGGATTCAGAATGTATAGGCGGACTTCCTTTCTCGTGTTCAAATGGACGAGTGGTCTCTCCACAGAGAGGTGTTCGAATGGCTTCTGACCCTGGGAGTGTCTCCAGAAGTTGATCTGTTTGCTTCCCCATGCAATCACAAAATGCCTAAATACTATTCAAGGTTCAGAGACCCTCAGGCATATGGGATGGATGCTTTCATGGATCAGTGGAGGTTTCAGAAGGCCTATGCCTTCCCTCTGTTACCGGTGATTCATAAATTTCTCCAGAGGCTCAGAACAGTGAAGGTGGAAATAATAGCAGTGATTCCTTTCTGGCCCAACAGGCCATGGTTCCCTCTGTTAACACTCCTAAGCCATCGAGACCCAGTTCCCCTACCTCTCAGGCCAGATCTACTATCTCCAGGTTCATCTTTACATCCTTGTCCATCCTTCCTACACCTCAGGGTTTGGTTCTTGAGAGGGGAAGGCTCGAAGCTCTAGGTTGCCCTGAAGAAGTTATTCCAACCCTTCTCAGTGCCAGAAGGAAAAATACTAATAGGGTTTAGGAACGTATACGGTCCAGATTCACTGATCACATGTCTTCCAGGTTGAATCCTTGTATCTCTCCAGGAGTCCAAGACATACTGAGTTTTCTTCAATCGGGTCTTGACCTATCTCTGGCAGTCAGCTTACTAAGAGTACCAGCCATCTCGGCCTTCACAGGAGTTTCATGGGTAAATCATGCTCTGGTCCGTCAGTTCTTTAAAGCAGCCATCAGGCTTAGACCTCAAAGAAGACCTAGATTCCCCTAATGGGACCTCCCTCTTGTTTTGGATTTTCTCTCCGATCTCGGTTCAGATCCTGACAAACCTCTTTCAACAACAGACCTCACACTCAAGACTACTTTTCTAGTAGCTGTGACTTCAGCCAAGAGAGTGCCCGAAATTAGAATACTAGGTTCAGGGGAGCCTTTTCTGACTTTTTTCCCCAGACAGAGCAGTGTTGATTCCCATGTTAGGGTCAAACCCTAGAGTGACCTCAGTCTTCCATGAAAACCAAGAGATTGTGCTTCCTACTTTTAAGACAACAGACAATCAGGATGTTCATCCTCTTGACATAGGCCACACTCTAAAACAATACCCGGAGGTTACGGCTCCTTTCAGACAAACAGAGTTTGTCATCCTTCATCATGATAAAAATAAAGGAATGCGGGCTTCGGTCAGATCAATTTCTTCCTGGATCGTACAGACCATTCAGAGGGCATACAGGGCAAAGGGCTTGGCTCCTCCTGGGGCAGTGACGGCTCATTCGACCCGGAGTATCTCGACCTCTTGGGCAGCTTCGTGGCATGTCGCACCTGAAATCATTTGTAGAGCGGCCTCTTAGTCTTCTATCAACACATTTGTTTCTCAGTACTGTGTTGAACCAGCTGCTCTGTCATCCATACATTTTGGTTTTCAAGTATTGTCGGTTGACAATGTTAAATAAATTTTGGTTTCTTTGCTCAACATTTTGTCCATCCGGGTGTGTATGGCGAGTTATTTCCCACACGTTGCTGCCATGGAGTCTGTCAGGAAAACGGAAAATTTATATCAAATACTTACCGTAATTTTCCTTTCCTGATAGACTCCATGGCAGCAGGAGTTCCCTCCCAAATGTCTGGAGTAGGCTTGTTATGGAACATGGATAGCAGCCTAGAGCAAAGATTTATGGGAGAGAGGTCCTAATGGGTAGTTATGGAGGCGGGGCTAACCCACACATTGCTGCCATGGAGTCTATCAGGAAAGGAAAATTATGGTAAGTATTTGATATAAATTTTACGTTTTCTGTTCTGTTTTCTGTTCTGTTTTCTGTTTCTGTTTTTATTCTGTTCTCCAGGGCAGGGCCCACCCCAATGCTGTTTTTTACAAATCTTTGCCTAATAGCCACAAAAATGGGCATTTTTGATTTAACTTATTCGACTTCCATTGATTTAAAAGGGGTTTGGGTTTGGCATGCAAACTTTGAAGTGCCAAACCCTGCTCGGACAGTTTGGCACATCCCTAGTGACAACCAAAGCTCCCTCAATAGATACAGTGGAAAAGTGAGTGTAGACGAAATGGTACATGTGTGTTATTTGTAGGATCACCAAAATGGCAGCCAGGATTTGTGACCACTGGCAATATTCAATATAATCTGTCTAACCATTTTCTTCTGGATGCTATAAGAATGTTGCAAGTGGTTCATCACATGAGTGCAGTACTTTCCACGGTGAGCTTTATGTTATGTTGCCCATTACGTTTCATATTCTACACTGCCTCATTCTGCATGCTGCACTGTATATTTCCTATGCAACACCCCTCTTTCCGTGTGCTGCACTGTACATTCCTGTTCCATACCCAAAAGCTGTACATCTCTAATTTCACACCTCCTCATTCTGTACCCTGAGCTGAACATTTCCTATACCACACCCCACACCTCACAACTTATTGTATTTGCACTTCCTTGTTGATTTTGGCCACCTGACAGTGGCAGTTCACAGCAAAGGAAGACTCATTATCTGCTCTGGTAACATATCATAGCCATGGAGGGTATTTCCCTCACACTGCTGCTTCTGAGGAGTGAGAGGTGATATCTGTAAAGATAGGCTTTGCCTGCTGGGGAAGAAGGGCTCTTTACAGGGGGGGGGGGGGGTGTCTATACTGGTCATGGGTCTTTATTGAGGGAGGAGGTCTGAACTGAGGAATGGTGGAATCTATACTAAGGGGGGTCTGTACCAGGGTGGCTGGGTCTATATTGAGAGGGTGCCTATACTGAAGGGGGCTTTGTACTAAGGGAGGTCTGTACAAAAGGAGAGTGGTCAATATTGATAGGATCAGTACTGAGGAGGGTTTCTACCTCTACTTAGGGGGTCTATACTATAGGTGGGGTCTATACTATGGTGGGTCTTTACTGAGGCGGGTCTTTACTGAAGTGGGTCTGTACTAAGGCAAATCTGTATTGATACTCACTCCTGACCCTAAACACTCTGTATTATGCACTACTGACCCCTGCACTCCCTGTGTTACACACTCCTGAGCTGAACTATCAGTGATATGCACTATTCATCCTGAACTCTCTGCATTACACACTACGGAGCCCTGAACTTTCTGTGATACACAGTGCTGAC
Organism: Lithobates septentrionalis; assembly: GCA_037952835.1. NCBI lineage: Eukaryota > Metazoa > Chordata > Amphibia > Anura > Ranidae > Lithobates > Lithobates septentrionalis. The sequence continues at coordinate 84,816 of JBBDGP010001589.1, read as the reverse complement.
CCCTGTGCTCTCTTTATTATGCACTCCTGATCCCTGCTTTACACATTCTCCAGCTCCTGCACTCCTGAGTCCTGTACTATTGACACTATATTGTACATTCCATACCTCTGACCACTCTACCTATGTGCATTATGTACTCCTGAAGACAGGCTGTGTAAACTAAGAGTTTCATTATAAAAAAAAGATTGTGCTGAGTAGGGATGGGCCGAACAACCCCCCCGTTCGGTTCGCATCCAGAACATGCGAACAGGCAAAACTTGTTCGAACACGCGAACACCGTTAAAGTCACACAAACATGAAAAATCAAAAGTGCTAATTTTAAAGGCTTATATGCAAGTTATTGTCATAAAAAGTGTTTGGGGACCTGGGTCCTGCCCCAGGGGACATGTATCGGTGCAAAAAAAAGTTTTAAAAAAGGCAGTTTTTGCAGGAGCAGTGATTTTAATAAAGCTTAAAGTGAAACCATAAAAGTGAAATATTCCTTTAAATTTCATACCTGGGGGGTGTCTATAGTATGCCTGTAAAGTGGCGTGTATTTCCCGTGTTTAGAATAGTCTGACAGCAAAATGACATTTCTAAAGGGAAAAACAAGTCATGAAGTAGTAGCGGCTATAGTGAATTGTCGGCTATAGTGAATTGTCTATGGGAGAAATCAAAAGTGCTAATTTTAAGGGTTAATATGCAAGTTATTGTCATAAAAAGTGTTTGGGGACCTGGGTCCTGCCCCGGGGGACATGTATCAGTGCAAAAAAAAGTTTTAAAAACTGCCATTTTTTCGAAAGCAGTGATTTTAATAATGCTTACAGTGAAACAATAAGAGTGTAATATTCCTTTAAATTTCGTACCTGGGGGGTGTCTATAGTATACCTGTAAAGTGGCGCATGTTTACCATGTTTAGAACAGTCCGAGTGCAAAATGACATTTCTGAAGGAAAAAAAGTAATTTAAAAGTACTAGCGCCGGTGATAAAAACGGCATGGGATTTCCCCACAGGGGAACCCCGAACCAAAATTTTTTTTAAAAAAAGCGTGGGGGTCCCCCCAAATTCCATACCAGGCCCTTCAGGTCTGGTATGGATATTAAAGGGAACCCCGTGCCAATTTAAAAAAAAAATGACGTGGGGGTCCCCCTCAAAATCCATACCAGACCCTTCAGGTCTGGTATGGATTTTAAGGGGAATCCCGCGCCAATTTTTTTTTTAAAAATGGCGTGGGGTCCCCCCAAAAATCCATACCAGACCCTTATCTGAGCACGTACCCTGGCAGGCCGCAGGAAAAGAGGGGGAATGAGAGAGCGCCCCCCCTCCTGAACCATACCAGGTCACATGCTCTCAACATTGGGAGGGTGCTTTGGGGTAGCGCCCCCCCCCAAAGCACCTTGTCCCCATGTTGATGGGGAGAAGGGCCTCATCCCCACAACCCTTGCCCGGTGGTTGTGGGGGTCTGCAGATGGGAGGCTTATCAGAATCTGGAAGCCCCCTTTAACAAGGGGACTCCCAGATCCCCCCCGTGTGAATAAGCATAAGGGTCTGGTATGGATTTTTGGGGGCCCCACGCCATTTTTTTAAAAATGTTGGCGCGGGGTTCCCCTTAAAATCTATACCAGACTTGAAGGGTCTGGTATGGATTTTGAGGGGGACCCCCATGCCATTTTTTTTTAAATTTTGGCGCGGGGTTCCCCTTAATATCCATACCAGACCTGAAGGGCCTGGTATGGAATTTGGGGGACCCCCACGCATTTCTTTTTACATTTTGGTTCGGGGTTCCCCTGGGGGGAAATCCCATGCCGTTTTTATCAATGAACTTTTATGTGTATTGCCGGACCGACAATTCATTATAGCCGGCGCTAGCGCTAGTACTCTTAAATTACTTTTTTCCCTTTAGAAATGTCATTTTGCACTCGGACTGTTCTAAACCAGGGAAACATGCGCCACTTTACAGGCATACTATAGACACCCCCCAGGTATGAAATTTAAAGGAATATTACACTTTTATTGTTTCACTTTAATCATTAATAAAATCACTGTTCCCGAAAAAACGGCCGTTTTTAAAACTTTTTTTTGCAATGATACATGTCCCCTGGGGCGGGACCCAGGTCCCCAAACACTTTTTTCTGACAATAACTTGCATATTAACCCTTAAAATTAGCACTTTTGATTTCTCCCATAGAGAGGACCGCTATTACTTCATGACTTTTTTTTTCACTTTAGAAATGTCATTTTGCTATCAGACTATTCTAAACACTGGAAAAAAGCGCCACTTTACAGGCATACTATAGACACCCCCCAGGTACGAAATTTAAAGGAATATTTCACTGTTATTGTTTCACTTTAAGCTTTATTTAAATCACTGCTCCCGAAAAAACTGCCATTTTTAAAACTTTTTTTTACACTGATACATGTCCCCTGGGGCAGGACCGAGGTCCCCAAACACTTTTTATGACAATAACTTGCATATTAACCCTTAAAATTAGCACTTTTGATTTCTCCCATAGACAATTCACTATAGCTGACAATTCACTATAGCCGCTATTACTTCATGACTTTTTTTTCCCTTTAGAAATGTCATTTTGCTGTCAGACTATTGTAAACATGGAAAAAATGTGCCACTTTACAGGCATACTATAGACACCCCCCAGGTACGAAATTTAAAGGAATATTTCACTTTTATTGTTTCACTTTAAGTGTTATTAAAATCCCTGCTCCTGAAAAAACAGCCGTTTTTAAAACTTTTTTTTTGCACTGATACATGTCCCCTGGGGCAATGTAATGATAATAATTATAGTGACACCCTATTGTAAAAAAGTGCTCAAACACAAAGTATAACAATAAAATGCAGTACTACACCACCATAAGCATACTCCTTTTGCTTATCGGAGAAGTTGACCCCAGATTCAAGAGGCCAACAGTGCTTGAACACAGGAATTATGTCAAATCAAACATAAGAGCATTTCCAAAATGTGTGTGATCATAAACTGTAGGCCCACAGCTATACCTCTCGCCCTCTCACGGAGAAACCCTGACCACTTAGCATAATTCACCCCTTCAATTTGACATAATTATTAGGTTTATGACCCAATTCTTTGGCATCAATGTTGTTGTGGTGATAATAATAGCATATGTTGATGATAACATAATCAAGAGGTCTAAAGAGGTACCTGAATTGGAGGCATTATTGGTGTGAGCTGGATGTTGTCCTGGGGATGTTGCTATAGTGTCTAGATAAAAGGTGGTGAACAGGGGATCTCACAGTTCCCATTTGAAAGCTATCTGGCAATTGACAGGAGTTATTCACTTGGTATTGAGTTATTCACTTTAAAGTCATCACAGAGTAGATTTAATCTCCAAATACGGAAAGGTTTCTTCACAGTAAGAGCTGTGAAAATGTGGAATAGACTCCCTCAAGAGGTGGTTGTGTCCAGCTCAGTACATTGCTTTAAAAAAAGGCCTGGATTATTTCCTTAATGTGCATAATACCTGTATAACTGGATACTAACATTTATAGGTAAAGTTGAACCAGGGAATATCCGATTGCTTCTTGGGGGATCAGGAAGAATTTTTTTCCCCTGCTGGAGCAAATTTGGTAATGCTTTTCTGGGGATTTTTTTGCCTTCCTCTGGATCAACTGTGGGTATAGGATTGTGTATATGGGATTGTATGATTTTTTCCCCCTTTTATTGGTTGAACCAGATGGACTTGTGTGTTTTTTCAACCTTACTAACTATGTAACTGTTGACTTCTTGAATCTGGGGTCAATTTCTCTGGTAAGCAGGGGGAGTGTGATGGAGCACTAGATTTAAATCTTGGATTGCTGCCACTTGTGGTTAACATCACAATGGACTAGTCATAATATTGATTTGTATTTATATGTTAATCGATGTTGTTATACTATGCATACTATAAAAAATCCATGCAGGAATTGTTTATAGTGTTTCATTTGTGCTGCTTTTGGAGGATTTAGCTTTCTTAGTTGGCTGCCCCACAGATCTTTTTAACTACTTGTTGCTCTCCTATTTGTTCTTGAGTAATTTATCGTCAGTCTTTTTCACAAAGGACGTCACTATAATTATTATTAACTGTGTGCTATGATTTAAAAGGACTGTGCACCTAATTCGTATACTTAAGTTTGCATTTGTGTCTTGTTATCAAGACATTTCTTAGTGTGCATCCCTGAATATTGATTTACATATCATCATAATTAGGAGTATTTTGTCTGCATTTTGCTTTATTATTCTAATTTACACTGAGAGCAAGGTGTTTTTCCTTTTTTATATATTAAAGTGGAGTTCCACCCAAAAATGGAACTTCTGCTTTTCCGTTCTAATACAGGTATTTGCTCCCACGTCCGGCGATAGAATGCCGCAGATTCCGTGTCAATCTACGCCATGTCTGGCCCCTCCTCCATCCCCCCCCCAGGTCCCAGGAGGACAGCAGTAATCAGTGAGAACACGCAGCGCGGCTCGCGCATGCACAGTAGGGAACCAGGCTGTGAAGACGCAAGGCTTCACTTCCTGACTCCCTTACTGAAGATGCTGGCGCATGCACCCAGGAGCCAAGGGACAGATCGGCTTCGGGTGAGGACATTGCGGGCTCTCTGGACAGGTAAGTGTCCTAATATTAAAAGTCAGCAGCTGCAGTATTTGTAGCTGCTGACTTTTATTTTATTTTTTTTTTGGTGGAACTCCACTTTAAGATAAAATATACCTTTATATAATACTGAGTGACTTAGACCCCTTTCACACTGGGGTGCTTTGCAGGCGCTACAGCGCTAAAAATAGCGCCTGCAAAGCGCCCTGAAACAGCTGCTGCAGTCTCTCCAATGTGAAAGCCCCGAGGGCTTTCACAGTGGAGCGGTGCACTGGCAGGACGCTGAAAAAAGTCCTGCTAGCAGCATCTTTGGAGCGGTGAAGGAGCAGTGTATACACTGCTCCTTCACCGCTCTTGCCCATTGAAATCAATGGGGCAGCGTGGCTATACTGCCGGAAAAGCGCCGCTGCAGCGGTGCTTTGCGGGCGGTTTTAACCCTTTTTCAGCCGCTAGCGGGGGTTAAAACCACCCCGCTAGTGGCCAAATAGCGCCGCTAAAACGACGGTAAAGCGGAGCTAAAAATAGCGCAGTTTTACCGCCGGCGTCCGCACCGCCCCAGTGTGAAAGGGGCCTAAGTGAGGTAGCCTTGCATTTAGATTACAGTAGTCTTTTTGGTACAATATATTCAGCCTTTAAATGGTAGTAGTACAGTTCCTAGAAATAGTATGTTCTCATATAATCAGCCAGGTTCTTGGAAAAGGATTAATATTTCTGGCCAAATTACAACTTTAATCTGAATATAAAACCCACACCATGACCTTGAAAAACCCTTCTTTAAAATATAGGCATGTCATCGTGAAATGTATTTCATTTGCCTGTAAGTAATACTGGCAATTATTATGAGGTCTGTAAAAATAGATATACTATATAGCTTAATTTAAACAGTATACACGTCTTTGCAAACAAACTAGTGCTCTCTGCATTTCATCTTCACTTTTGTTAACCGATAAAGATGGTTTCTTACCTCCTCTTTAACCACTTCCTGCCTGCCCACAGTACAGCCTGCAGCATGGGCAGGCTGGATGACTTACATGTGAATGACTGTCCATGTCTATGTTTCAAATTCATTTTAAATACACGAAATTGGCGACGAGGATGGGATTTCAGTGAATGGACACTGCAGAAACACATAAAATCAGCTTGAGTGAAGAATCGGAACTTGTGTTTTAGAGACACATCTACAAATATCTCCAGCATGGCTTCTCTGGGACACATGGAGGAATTTGATGTGGTTAATTCATCGTCATGGGACTCTTATGCTGACAGGTTAGCGTTTTTCCTAGAAGCTAATAAGGTAGCCAATGCTGTGCAGAAAAGAGCTGTGTTACTGAGTGTTTTTGGATCTAAGACTTTTGATATTGTCCGCTCATTGATATCTCCTGCTAAACCAAAAGGCTATTCATATGAGGAAATACTGGCTGTGTTAAAAAATCATTTTTCTCCCACTGCATCTGAAACAGTGAGGCATTTCCATTTCAAAAGATGAAACTAACAACCGGGTCAGAGTATTGCATCATATATTGCAGAACTGCGCAAGCTATCCAAAAATTGCAATTTCAATGCCGGTTTAGAATCTTTGCTTAGGAACAGGCTAGTGTGTGGAGTAAAAGATGAAGCACTGCAGAGGAGACTTCTAGCCAAACAGAACTTAATTTTATTACTGCACAAGTGGAAGCGCTTGCATATGAGGCTGCATACCTTCATTCAAAAGAAATTCAATCTTCCTCCAGCAAAGTTAATTCACCGGATATAAATCAAGTGGCAAAGGTAAATGTTAAATAAAAGGACTTTATACCACACACTGATGTCGCCGTTCCATTTACAGGGAAGTGTTACAACTGCGGTGGGAAACACAGGCGTAATACATATCGTTTTAGAAATGCAGTTTGTCACACGTGCAAACGTAGAGGTCACATACAAACAGTCTGTCAGACTAAAGATCAGTCTACAAATGTGAATACAATACCAACAGCAATCACACTCCATTCATGCTCCAATTGTTGTTCTGAATGATGAAACCTCTACGGGTGTTTATACAAATGACTATGTGTATAAAGTGGAAAACTCTTCATCGGGACTGAAGATTTACACTGAGATTGTGTTACAAGATGTTCCATGCAAGATGAAAGTAGATTCAGGGTGTGCATATTCCTTGATTTCAGAAGAAACGTTTACCACTGTATGGCCTCACAATGCTCCTTCAATAGCACCCTGTGATATCCAGTTGGTAGACTACAACAAACAAGTTGCGGAAGCTGAGGGTCCTTGCTTTGTCCCAGTGAAATATGTAAATTTCAGAGGATGCATACGCTTAAAAATTACTAAGGGACAAAGAGCAAGTTTGCTGGGTAGAGAGTGGTTTGAACCCCTTGGAATTTCATTATTGGGAGTTCATAATGTACTGTATCTCCAGTTACTCTACAGAGTGTGATAGAGGACTTTAGTGCAGTTTTTGAAGAAGGCCTTGGCATGTATAAAAAATCAACATTTTTTAGTCATTTTATATATTTAGGTGAGTTTCGGGACGCATGTTGTCGAATCCACTTCCGGTTCCGCCATGATGGGGGAGGACTCATACAATTTTGTAATTGATGTATAGCTTATATATTTGGTAGCAATGTGGGGAGGTAAGGATATGCCCCATTTGAAGACTACTTAGTCGAACCGCGTCGGCCCAGCACTTCCTGCTTCCCACATTGCTGTCTTTTATATTTTTTATATTTTTGTGATCACTTTTATCCATTAATGTTTGGTATTTTTATCTCCAATAAACCAACATTGGTTGACCTGCGCCATGTGGAGCTTCCTTTTTTCTTTTCCCCCCATACTTGAGCGCTGATGACTACCTTCTGATTATCACTATTTTGGACTGTTGATCATTTTGCTTTGGAACCATCAGCCAACCTCGAGCGGATCGGAGTTCGTTGTCATTACATTACCATCCAGCCTGGCATCATCTCACCACTGGGGATCCAGTACTATAAGTCTATCAGACGCACTGCCGTATGGTAGGTGCGTCCACCTGTTTCAGTAAGAGTACCCACCCTCTCATCTGAATGTTTTCATACTGTTTTTGGGGTAAACAGCATGGATTTCCCTGGATACAGAATTGATGAACACAGAATTCATCCAACTGATTCTAAGGTTGAAGCTATCCATAAAGCTCCAGTCCCAACAAACAAACAAGAGCTGCAAGCTTTCCTAGGGTTACTTAACTTTTACCATTCTTTTCTGCCTGACAAAGCCACTGTTGCTGAACCCCTGTATTGTTTACTAGATAAAAGTGTTCCATGGAAGTGGACTGACGTTCATTCTACAGCTTTCAATGCTGCAAAAAAGCTGTTCTGACAGTGTACTTGTACACTATGATTTACAAAAACCTCTCACTCTTACCTGCAATGCATCTCCATATGGCATTGAAGCTGTTTTGAGTCATGTTTTGGAAACATGAGGCTCCTATTGCTCCTATTGCATTCTATTTAAGGACCTTGTCTATGACAGAGAGGAATTATGCTAAAATTGACAAGGAGGCTTTGCTATTGTGTCCGGGGTAAAAAAAAAAATCATGGCTATTTGTATGGAGGTTTACCATTATAACAGACCATGTAGGAGAAGAACGACAAGGGCGCCACTCTAAGTGCAATATTTAAAAAAGAATTTAATAAATCTTAAAAACAGGTACTCACAAGGGTACATGTAATCAGGCATGTAAGTAATATGCAGATAGTGCCAGGTGTCCCAGGGGTATAGTCCGGTCACATCTTGTGGTGTCGTTCCGCTTGTTAAGACAGGCTGCGTTGATGTATTGTCGGCAGATCCGGCCGCTGGAACGCACTGTGTGTGATCTGGGGGAGCGAGAGCACTTCCGGGTCCGTGCAGGGATAGCTATTTGCTATCCCTGCACGGACCCGGAAGTGCTCTCACTCCCCCAGATCACACACAGTGCGTTCCAGCGGCCGGATCTGCCGACAATACATCAGCGCAGCCTGTCTTAACAAGCGGAACGACACCACAAGATGTGACCGGACTATACCCCTGGGTCACCTGGCACTATCTGCATATTACTTACATGCCTGATTACATGTACCCTTGTGAGTACCTGTTTTTAAGATTTATTAAATTCTTTTTTAAATATTGCACTTAGAGTGGCGCCCTTGTCGTTCTTCTCCTACAGTATCCAGAGGATTGCTTCTTCTTTATCAACAGGGCTGCCTTCTACAACTGCTTCTATTGGACTATAATCTAGTTCCTTTTTGGACTTTAACAGCTTAGAGTCTGTTGTTTTGATCACCCAGTTATTATTATAGTTCCAGATTGTTAATTTATGTTATTAGTTGTGTAGCAACCCTCCCAACCGCCCCATTCATTCTTCACCATAAAAAAACTGATTTTTGGGGGCCATAACTGTTTTCTAATTGTACTGAATATAGCGCTCACATCCACATGTTGCATTATAACAGACCATAAGCCTTTACTGGGTCTGTTCACCAGAAGTACTCCCACTGCTCAAATTCTTTCCCCATGAATGCTCAGGTGGTGACTCAAGCTGAATGCCTATGCCTGTGATTTTGCATATGGTCCTGGCAAGAATATCACTCATGCTGATGGGTTGAGCCTGTTGCCTTTTGTTTTTTCCTGATTTCCTTGTCCCTCCTGTGCCTGAGGTTCTCATGTTGGAATCCATTCCAAACCCTCCGTTACATGCTAGAGACATTGTTGGTATGACTGCTAAAGATCCTGTGCTCGCCCGTGTGCTTAATTGAGTGTGGAGGGGATGGCCCAAATCAAAAGTTGAAGAGAAGTTCAAACCATTTTTAGTGTGTCAACATGAACTGTCTGCCTATAAAGATTATAACAAAGTTTAAAAAATACTGCGCTATAGGGTGTACAAGGAGATGAGCTGCAACTAAAAAGTGTTATACGACACTAAACAGATGAACAGAGCAAAAAGTCGCGCTAAATGCTGAAATGACAAAATGACATATACTACCTAATGCTAGGTGCTGTTGTGAATTCATGAAGAAATATATTTTATATTTACTGGCAGAAACAGGAGAGATGCTTAGGCCTCAAAAAGTAGATGAACTGTGATGTTACTATAATTGAACTGTTGCCCTTTTGGAGACCTTTAGGACAAATTAGACGCTCTCATGTTTTTCCAAGTTTTTATTTCAAAAATATTTTAAAAGTATCTATAAGGTTATTATAAGTTATTTGAAACTATCTATGACATTGTAGGTCACAGAGACATATTATAAATTTGGCATCTGCGGACCCAGCAACTTTGGTATGAAGAAAATGTATATGAAAGTGTGATTTTATAAGTAGAAGTGTTTTAAGAAATGAATTAGTATTAGGAAAAACATATAATTATGATTATAATTATATAAGATTGTAGCCTATGCTTAGATAAACAAATATTCAGTGGGGATACCAGAAGTTATACAGGTATCCATATAGATAAACATTTTTATGTAGTATTGATGAAATATATAACAACGTGTGTATTTCCTAGATAGACCAGTCTTTATAGACATACATTTATAGAGACACATATATATGTAACCAGTTTATGTAATAGTGATTAAATAAGATTATACTGAGTGTATTTTATATTAGACCGATTACCAGAATATTTAAAAGGTATATACTATCCTTACCATTATACACATTATGAAAACAGAACGTATTAACTTAAAAGGATGGACTCAAAACACATGTGAAACACCTGGTGGTTGAAGGTGGTATTATTTGAACTCACTAAATTTCCAGAGAAGGTTAATAATTAAGTCTCCTAAACCAATGGAAAGTGAGCCACGTCCTTTTGGGCAGAGCCATTATAATTTTTATGGTCTTATTATCTGAAATGGTATTTAGAGGCAAGTAAGATGGCAGAGAAAAAAAAAAGGAGAGGAAGAGAGCTCAGGGGGAGAGCTCAGGGATCCACCCTGAGGGGGGACACTGGGAGATACATACACTCCCAGACTGACACTCATGCACCATGCATGAATACATATCTTTACATTCATGAAGATTCCTCAACACCTAACACTTAGAACTCAGAGGTCACAAGAAGTAAATCCTCTTTAAGAGTATCCATTTTGAAACTACGGCAGCCATCTTAACTCTGGTAACCAGCCAATAGGAACTGTAGCCATCCTGGAATGGGTAATTATGTCATGTGATTTTATCTTGTATGTTCTCTCAAATATTGATATGTTCTCTCAAATATTGATGTATTGAATATTATACAGTTGATAATCATTCTTCCGAATCAATAACCGCCTTGTAGATTTTTCTCTAAAGATTCATATTTTTCATCATATTTTTCTTTTTACATAGTTGCCACATTTATTGACAATACAAACGTCTAATTTATTTCACATTTTTAACCACTTACTTACCTGCAGCATAGTAACGGTTGTACGTGTGAAATACAGACGTTCTGTTTAATTGTCAAGTTCACAAGGTTATTGATTCTACCGAGAAGTTATCATGGTGGTATTAGGTCAAAGGCACGGTACGCCCATTTTTGCAAGTGTTTTTATTGATTTTCAAGACGTTCATGTAACGCAATCGGTATCTTAATTCCATGTGATTATTTGTGTTTGTTAACCAATAGATAACTGTTTCGTATGCCCACACGTCTCCGTGAATAAGTTTCACATGTACAGACTGTGTCATATAGATTGATTTTGTATCTTAAAAATATCTTCGTTAAAAATTACTCAATAATAATTATTGTGCGGGAAACCTGTCCTTAACCACTAAGCCATCGCCCACCGTCATATGACGGCAGGACGAGGCTTCTGTTGTTCTGGGCGGGCGTCATATGACGTCCTCACCCTCCCGAGCCACTAGGGGGCACGCGCGCGCCGCCGGCGGCGCGCGCGCGTGCCCGCTGCGTCACTCGGGACCCGGTGCGCGTGCCCGGCGGCCGCGATGTCCGCCGGGCACCCGCGATTGCCGGGTAACAGAGCAGGACTGTGGATCTGTGCATGTAAACACAGATCCACGTCCTGTCAGAGAGGAGAGGAGAGGAGACCGATGGCGTGTCCCTTGTACATAGGGACACCGATCGGTCACCTCCCCCAGTCAGTCCCCTCCCCCCACAGTTAGAATCACCTCCTTAGGGCATACATTAACCCCTCGATCGCCCCCTAGTGTTAACCCCTTCCCTGCCAGTCACAGTTACACAGTAATCAATGCAATTTTATAGCATTGATCGCTGTATAAATGTGAATGGTCCCAAAAATGTGTCAAAAGTGTCCGATGTGTCCGCCGCAATATCGCAGTCACAATAAAAATCGCAGATCGCCGCCATTACTAGTATAAAATAAATAAATAATAAAAATGCTATAAATCTATCCCCTATTTTGTAGACGCTATAACTTTTGCGCAAACCAATTAATATACGCTTATCGCTAATTTTTTTTACCAAAAATATGTAGAAGAATACATAATGGCCTAAACTGAGGAAAAAATTTGTTAAAGAAAAAAAAAAAAATTGGATATTTATTATAGCAAAAAGTAAAAAATATTGTGTTTTTTCAAAATTGTCCCTCTTCTTTTGTTTATAGCGCAAAAAGTAAAAACCGCAGAGGTGATCAAATACCACCAAAAGAAAGCTCTATTTGTGGGGAAAAAATGATAAAAATTTCATTAGGGTACAGTGTAACATGACCGCGCAATTGTCATTCAAAGTGCGACAGCGCTGAAAACTGAAAAATGGCTTGGGCAGGAAGGGGGTGAAAGTGCCCTGTATTGAGGTGGTTAAAAAGGACCAACTTATTCTGACTGATTATTCACGACATATTGGAGGCACTGCTGAGATAACGTCGATGTTTTGTACATGATCAATCATAGTTATGGTGGTGACATACATAATATTTTGCATGAAATTATTAATTATTAATTTTTGGGGAAAAAAAATTGTTTGCAAAATAAATGTCTGGTCAAAGTGAATTTCATGTTGGGGGAGATTATCAAGAGTCAGCCCTTAGTGGTAGTATGAGTACTCAGAGAAAATTGGTACATGTACAGGAAATGTTGGAAATAATTTCTAAAATTGAAATGACGGATCATGTCAGAAAAAGTTTGTCTAATGAGACTGGTCTAGAAGCATACATTAAAGACCGTAAAAGCCACGCCAGTCAGTTAATGAAAGACACGTGGAACGCGGAAGGTCAAATCAATGAACTCACAGACAGCTTCTCTAAGACAAAGGGAATAAAAAGGCTTGATCGCCTTCTTTTGGAATTATGTATTATCCTGCTGTATCTTCATAGAGAGTTTAAACGTCAAAATACCCAACAGGAGAGTGATATCTTAGAAACCCAGCCCAGTTTAATAGAAAAGGAATGTGAACTTACTAAAAATAGAAAGGAGACCGATGACAAGGCAGATTGTTATCACGAGTCTATAATGACATTGCAAGATGAAATAGAGCAGTTGCAGAAGAACACTAAAATAATTCAGGACAAGTGTCACCAAGTAAAGAAAGAGTGGGAACAATTAATAGAGGAGATGGAGAGTTTTCTGCAGGAAAACGAGTCTCCTAACGAAAATTGCCAAGTAATAGGCAGTGGAAATTTAGAAAGTTGCCGAGTAATATGCAGTGGAAATTTAAAAGAAGAAACAAATCAGCTTAGGTCAGGACAGGAATCCCTAATTAAGCAATCAGTAGAATTAAAAGAACAAGTGAAGTTTATGCCCCAGGGTAATACTCAGATACTTAACCCTGAAAGACACAAGTCTGACAATACTTCAGAATCTGACTCTGAATCTGATTCTGAATCTGAAAGTTGGGAGTCAGACAATGAGGAGGAATCAGAAAAAGAATCAATATCCTACCCCAAGCCATCTGTAGAGCAAAGGGGGGTAAAGATTGAACCACCACATGAAAGGGGATCTAATCAGTTTTCTTTGGGATCAGAGAAAAAGACAGACACCCCTAAACAAGACACCTCAGAAATAATAAAATGTGTAAAGGATGCTGTCCCAGTCTTTAAGGAAGAGGGTTCCATGTGCGTTATTGACCACATCGAGACATATGAAAATACCCTATCAATTTTAGGCCTAGATGATGACCAGTCTAGGATTAATTTCTTGCCGTGGATATTTGAAACCAAACACCATAGATTCTGCGAATCTTTAAAAGGTCTGTATGGTGCTTCATGGCAAGAAATTAAACACTGCTGTCATCTAAAATTTGGACCATACGAAAATGTTACCGCGGCTACAGCGGCCATACCCAATCTCAGATGTAACAGTAATCAAAGCCCCAACGAAAATCTGGCTGTACTCAAAAGTGATTCCCACGTAGCAGAAAAGGAGCCAGATTACAAAAACCCTGAGTTTAAATCCACATTTTTCGAGGCCCTACCTAACTACATAAAAGTGAGTTTAGCGAAAGACTACAAAGGGGGGTGTTCAATGGAGTCGTTGGTAAAAGAGAGTAACAATTTGTATTCTATCCAACAGACTGGTGAAAACAAAGGGGGGCCTGAACCCTCAAATAAATTAGTGGATGAAATTCATGTATCTCCTCAATCATTACATGTTGAAACCCAGAAAAAGACATATGCTGACATAGTCAGAGGAGACATGCCAAAGAGTTTCCCCAGCAGGAGACCAGATACCCCACCAAACAGAAGGGGGGAGCAAAGATCACCTCAGGAGTATCACCCATGGGATCCTGGCCCAAAGATGGAAAGAAACTATAGGGAGTATCTCCCACGGGTCAGATTTAAACCTAAGGGTAGACACCCTCACCAGTGTAATTGGCCCCGGGGGCCTACACAGGTAAATAGGGAGCAATCATAGGGTAGGACACCCCAAAATCCCCGGAAAAATAGGGAGCAACTAAGGCCCAGACAACTATCCCAGAATGAAGACAGTGGTTCTGATGGGGATATGTCTGATCAAACTGAGCCAGTAGCCCCTAGAAAGTACAGAAACCGGGTCCCACGACCCAATTCTGATCAATCTGTAAGAAATGCAAAATCCAAAATCGTTCAAATGATGAATATGTTACACGGTTTTATTGCTGTACGGAACGTGAATAGCATTTCTTCAAGGGGCAAATCCTGTGGCCAACCAAGGGCCACAGAGCCTTTGAAGCGCCTATGTTAAAATAAATCAGAGGAATGCACTGAATAAAGGTACAGGAGACAGAGGTTCTAACACCATGTTTTTCCCCAGGTCACAGTAATGAGGATCCTGAAATCCCTACCGGGGGATGGTGGTTGTTAGATATTAATTATTCTCCTATTTTTCAGTGGTCACTTCATTCCTCTGACATACACAGGTCGCTCCAAACAGCCTAATTTCAAGAAGTCGCCGAAGACGGTAATTCCAGAGGAAGACCGAATCCTAAAGACATTAATATCAGGAGGCCTAAATGGTTTGATATTTTGGTAAAAGATGAGGAGTCACCCGCATAAGGTAGTTTGATTGCCTCAAATGAATTGTATTGACACCCCAAAGGGGGGAGATTTTATTTGTTTTATTCCTCACAAGTAGAAGGTTGACTATAATGTTAAATATCTTAGTACTGACAATAAGTGGCACATGTCAAACTGAAATGTTTTTAATTGTTATTATTCCAGAACCGCTACAATTAAGCTAAAAAAAAAAAAAAAATGGTTCTGAAGAATGTCAGTCAGTCATTCATGTCTGGTATCCACAGCTGTAAAGAAATGTCCTAATGTTAATAAGCCCTGGAGCTTTGTCTCCCATAGCAAATGTTTCATACATTGTCCTGCTATCCAGAGTGTTTAGTTAAAGGACTGATGACACAATGGGAAAA
Organism: Lithobates septentrionalis; assembly: GCA_037952835.1. NCBI lineage: Eukaryota > Metazoa > Chordata > Amphibia > Anura > Ranidae > Lithobates > Lithobates septentrionalis. The sequence continues at coordinate 69,422 of JBBDGP010001589.1, read as the reverse complement.
AAAAGGCTCTGAGAAAGCCCAGGATACCAGCTTAACACTGAGATCTCAAACACAGATCATGTAAAAAAAAAAAAAAAAAGGAGACTATATATGTCTTTTCAAACGGAATCCATTTTCCCTTACAGGACTAAGATGTCCATGAGCCGGTCAACAGAACCGAGAGTCCAATGTGTGTGAAACATCCAGAGAAGGAACCGTATGGGGGATTCAGGAACACCACTGATGGCCAGTCTACACGAACAAACCTACCACGACGGCCAAGACCCAAAGGTGCCCGAAGTGATCCATTTCCCGCCAACCAACGGATGACGGCCCTGAGATGCACACATCAATCACCAACCCATTTTGTGTTTTCCCTTCTCATTCAAAGAAGTACACCCACATGAAGGTGTCTACACCCTTTTAAACATAGATCCACAATACGGATCCATCTCCACAGCTATATTTACAAGGCCCGAATGAAGCCATATTTCTTCAACATTTTGCATTGGTGAAGTCTTTCAAACGACTTCCGGCATTTGAACACTTCACAAGGGGGGATTTGTTGTGAATTCATGAAGAAATATATTTTATATTTACTGGCAGAAACAGGAGAGATGCTTAGGCCTCAAAAAGTAGATGAACTGTGATGTTACTATAATTGAACTGTTGCCCTTTTGGAGACCTTTAGGACAAATTAGACGCTCTCATGTTTTTCCAAGTTTTACTACTACCTCAAATATTGAAGACTTTTACAAGCATGTATTGTAAGGAAAACTGTTGGAACAAAAAAAACTGCTCTCGTCACAAAACAAGGAGATATTTACATGGCATTAGTGAATAAACAAAAAAAAAATAGGAGTCAAGATTATACAGACAATTCTCGCATAGAGATAACCTCACCTGGCCTAAACCTATTGTGTTCAAGTGAGGGACTGTTTAAATAGCTAACACCTTGGCTAACAAAGCTCATTGTATGAACTTTTAGGATGGTTTAGACAAACAAGTCATTTCTAAACACCCAGTGGGAATGTTCAAGGTCCATCTCAACACGTTAGAAAGAGTTGAATGTTGTGCCAGTCAAAAATATTTTAAAAGTATCTATAAGGTTATTATAAGTCATTTCAAACTATCTATGACATTGTAGGTCGCAGAGACATATTATAATTTTGGCATCTGCGGACCCAACAACTTTGGTATGAAGAAAATGTATATGAAAGTGTGATTTTATAAGTAGAAGTGTTTTAAGAAATGAATTAGTATTAGGAAAAACATATAATTATGATTATAATTATATAAGATTGTAGCCTATGCTTAGATAAACAAATATTCAGTGGGGATACCAGAAGTTATACAGGTATCCATATAGATAATCATTTTTATGTAGTATTGATGAAATATATAACAACGTGTGTATTTCCTAGATAGACCAGTCTTTATAGACATACATTTATAGAGACACATATATATGTAACCAGTTTATGTAATAGTGATTAATCAAGATTATACTGAGTGTATTTTATATTAGACCGATTACCAGAATATTTAAAGGTATATACTATCCTTACCATTATACACATTATGAAAATAGAACATATTAACTTAAAAGGATGGACTCAAAACACAGGTAAGACACCTGGTGGTTGAAGGTGGTATTATTTGAACTCACTAAATTTCCAGAGAAGGTTAATAATTAAGTCTCCTAAACCAATGGAAAGTGAGCCACGTCCTTTTGGGCAGAGCTATTATAATTTTTATGGTCTTATTATCTGAAATGATATTTAGAGGCAAGTAAGATGGCAGAGAAAAAAAAAAAAAAAGGAGAGGAAGAGAGCTCAGGGGGAGAGCTCAGGGATCCACCCTGAGGGGGGACACTGGGAGATACATACACTCCCAGACTGACACTCATGCACCATGCATGAATACATATCTTAACATTCATACTAATACTTAGAACTCGGAGGTCACAAGAAGTAAATCATCTTTAAGAGTATCCATTTTGAAACTACGGCAGCCATCTTAACTCTGGTAACCAGCCAATAGGAACTGTAGCCATCCTGGAATGGGTAATTATGTCATGTGATTTTATCTTGTATGTTCTCTCAAATATTGATATGTTCTCTCAAATATTGATGTATTGAATATTATACAGTTGATAATCATTCTCCCGAATCAATAACCGCCTTGTAGATTTTTCTCTAAAGATTCATATTTTTCATCATATTTTTCTTTTTGCATAGTTGCCACATTTTTTGACAATACAAATGTCTAATTTATTTCACATTTTTAACCACTTACTTACCTGCAGCATAGTAACGGTTGTACGTGTGAAATACAGACGTTCTGTTTAATTGTCAAGTTCACAAGGTTATTGATTCTACCGAGAAGTTATCATGATGGTATTAGGTCAAAGGGACGGTACGCCCATTTTTGCAAGTGTTTTTATTGATTTTCAAGACGTTCATGTAACGCAATCGGTATCTTAATTCCATGTGATTATTTGGGTTTGTTAACCAATAACTGTTTCGTATGCCCACACGTCTCCGTGAATACGTTTCACATGTACAGACTGTGTCATATAGATTGATTTTGTATCTTAAAAATATCTTCGTTAAAAATTACTCAATAATAATTATTGTGCGGGAAACCTGTCCTTAAAAAGGACCAACTTATTCTGACTGATTATTCACGACAGTGCCAAGAAGCCACACTAGTTGACACAAATAAAGGTTATAAAGAACCCAAAACAAAGGTGCAAAAATAAGGTGCATCAAACTGTATGTAAACAAAATAAGAATGTAAATACGTGATAATAAAAAAATACAAATAATACTTTGGAAGGAGGAGCTACGTTCTGAAGTTACCGCTGCACGTCTACTCCCGGAAGCTACGGGCTGTTGGGAAGCCGGCCGGCTCATCTTTTTATGCCTATCTTGCCCATTTACATCCTTTGTTTTGTCCTTTTTATATTTCAATAAATGTTAAGGTTTTACGCTATGTGGAGCCTTTCTGTTTTTTTTGGTGAATTTACTGCCCACCCACTGATCCGTCTGTTAACCATTCCTGCTGACGCTGAGGAGTCCAGTGCTTGCCAGTGAGATCCTGAGCTGGGGTTACAGCCACTCGCTCAGTGTGGTCCCCTGTAAAAAGGGACCACCTTCTGGTAAGTGGCTGTTTTTTCTGTGGTGGAGGATATTTTTCACATGTCACTTCAGCGTGGAACTTCACGATACGTCACTTTAGGATCAACACCTTTTTTGGACTTTTTATGATATGGATTTATTCTTTTCCAGTATGGATTGATTTTTTGTTATTTTTTTTTCACTTTTCACTTAGTCATTGGATAATTTTCATAATCAGATCTCTTTATTTATTTTTTTTGTATTATTTGTATTTTTTGATTATCACGTATTTACATTCATATTTTGTTTACATACAGTTTGATGCACCTTATTTTTGCACCTTTGTTTTGGGTTCTTTATAACCTTTATTTGTGTCACCTAGTGTGGCTTCTTGGCACCTAGCATTAGGTAGTATATGTCATTTCATCATTTCACCATTTAGCGCGACTTTTTGCTCTGTTGCCTATAAAGATTATAATAAAAGTGTACACTGCGCTAAATTGAAAGAATATATGGTGCGGAGCAGCTACTTACAAGGTGACAACAACCAAAGAAACATGTGAAAATGAAATAAAAAGTAGCGCATAAATGGTGCCAAAAGTCTTCAATCAAGAAAACAACTGAAAAAAACAAATGTCCACAAATAATAAACATAACAGTGAAAAAACTTGTAAGTCTCTCAATATAGGTGAATAAAATCCTGTCGGTGAGTGGGAAACAAATGACATGGAATGTCCCACTGAAAACCATGCGTGGATGCAGGGAGACAGAAGTTAAAACGCAGGTGAATCAACAAATCATCCCCAAGTTGTATCTCTCAACAACATGCGACTTGGTAAAGGTGGTGTGTAAGAAACTCTTACCAGATATGATGGACTCCCTTGTCAGCGACAGGGAGTCACTCGAGCGGGTTGCCTCTCAGGGCCAGTGAACGGACATCACAGCTCTGCGAACCTGTCAGGGGATGTTATACACAACATCTAATGCAGGTGATCAGATCGCTGGGCTGCACCAAGGAGTCGGGGACAAACTAGTAAATAAACAAAGTATGTTTATTATTAATGATAAAGATACACGTGAAAACAAGACAGCAAACCAAAAACAAGAAAATGGTGAAAACACAGCAACCCCCAAACCCACCTAACTATCTATCTAACTAATATAATACAAGAGCAAGGAAACCAATATGAAATAAAAGATAAGGCATGGGCCAAAGCGACAAGGGAACAGGAACCAGGAATAATGAAGCAGACCAAGGAGCAGGGAACAGGAAACAGGGTTCAAGGTCAGGATACACAAACGGGGTTCAGGAACAAACAGGAACAGGCTGGAACAAGAGCAGGTACTGACAGGGACAAGGGCTTAGCAGAGGAATACTAAAGCACTGAGGTTAGTTCAGGGCGGGTTTATATAGTCCAGCAAAACCATGACAGGTGTACTTGATGGCAAGTCTGCAGTCCAGGCAGGGAGACCCCCGCTGGTGGCCACTGGAATTACACCCTTTTGGTGCTGAATGTAATAGTGCCACCAGCAGGAGAAACCGAAGATGACACCGTTCCTGACAGTTCCCCCTCCTAAAGGAGTGGCCTCCGGACACTCCATTCAGCCCTGGGTACGACAGTCCGAGTGGGTGCAGAAACCCCTTAAAATGTTTCCCTACTGAGTCTGCGGACTTCTTCGCCTTTCCAAGGCCAGAGTCTTTTAGTTCACTGGGGGACGTGCCATCAGAGTCTGAAAATAGGACACGTACCCCACCACCCGGGTCAGGAAGTTTGGATCTGGAGATGAAAATTAGCAGGGTAACGGGAAAGAAACTATCGGAGGCAGACCACACAGGAGCATTACATTCAAGCCAGGCGACAGACAGGATTGACCCAGCGGCAAGATGGCCATCAGTCAGGAACAGTTTTAGCAGGCACCATGTCATCAGGCTGAGCAGAAAGCAGAGGTACATCACGCTGGGCAGTGGCACATCCGCATCGAGCTGGACAGCAGGCAAAAGCACATCGAGCTGGGCAGCAGACATTGGCACTTCAAGCTGGGCAGCGGGCTCATCAGGCTGGAGGGCTGGCACCAAGACATGAGACCAGGCGGCAGGTACTGGAACTTCAGACTGGGCAGTAGGCACATCAGGCAGAACAGCAGGTGCTGGCACAACAAGCTGAACAGCAGGCACATCGGACTGGATAGCAGGTACTGGAACTTCAAACCGGGCAGCTGGTACTGGAACTTCAGACTGGACAGTGGGCACAGGTGCTGGCACATCAGGCAGAACAGCAGGTACTGGCACAACAGGCTGAACAGCAGGTACATCGGACTGGATAGCAGGTACTGGAACTCCAAACCGGGCAGCTGGTACTGGAACTTCAGACTGGACAGTGGGCACAGGTGCTGGCACATCAGGCAGAACAGCAGGTACTGGCACAACAGGCTGAACAGCAGGTACATCGGACTGGATAGCAGGTACTGGAACTCCAAACCGGGCAGCTGGTACTGGAACTTCAGACTGGACAGTGGGCACAGGTGCTGGCACATCAGGCAGAACAGCAGGTACTGGCACAACAGGCTGAACAGCAGGTACATCGGACTGGATAGCAGGTACTGGAACTTCAAACCGGGCAGCTGGTACTGGAACTTCAGACTGGACAGTGGGCACAGGTGCTGGCACATCAGGCAGAACAGCAGGTACTGGCACAACAGGCTGAACAGCTGGTACATCAGGCTGGATAGCAGGTACTGGAACTGCAAACCGGGCAGCTGGTACTGGGACTTCAGACTGGACAGTGGGCACAGGTGCTGGCACATCAGGCAGAACAGCAGGTACTGGCACAACAGGCTGAACAGCAGGTACATCGGACTGGATAGCAGGTACTGGAACTCCAAACCGGGAAGCTGGTACTGGAACTTCAGACTGGACAGTGGGCACAGGTGCTGGCACATCAGGCAGAACAGCAGGTACTGGCACAACAGGCTGAACAGCAGGTACATCGGACTGGATAGCAGGTACTGGAACTTCAAACCGGGCAGCTGGTACTGGAACTTCAGACTGGGCAGCAAGCACAGACACTGGCACATCAGGCAGAACAGCAGGTACTGGCACAACAGCAGGCATCGGAACATCAGGCTGGGCGGCATACAGGAACACATCAGGCTGGAACAGATCAGCTGGTGGGGAGGCAGGATTGGATACTGGCATGATGGTATGGGTTGGAAAAAACTTCCGCTTCTTTTTGGTTTTAGCCACTGGGGATCTATAAGTGGGTACAGGGCTGTAGGTAGTGAATGCAGCTGGTAGAAGCGAAGAGTGAAAGGATGGCAAAACAGAGGGAGTAGGTTTTGAAGGGAGATTTAGTGGAGCTGATGGAGGCAGTTGAGAAGCAGAAGGGGAGTTAAAGGCAGGGTAGGTGCAGCAGGAGGAAACAGGGTACTGGTATTTCATTGGTAGAGAAGTATATTCGGAGCTAACAGAAGCTGAATGCAACAGACTTGACCAGGCCTGTATTAATGATTGCACTGAATCAGGTTTGCACTTGGCTTGTCTGACCAGAGACTGCACTGATTCAATGCATTTTGCAAGCACCTGCTGAGGACAAGCTGAATATTGTTCAAAAAAGAATGCTGAGTCATCCTCCAACAGCCAAACTAAAGATTCTACCTGAGCTGCACTAAAAGGGGGTGTATAGTCATCACCTCCCTCAGCGACATCAGACAGGGCCAACTCAGTACAGATCCAAATTAATGGTTGCACATCTTCAAACAAAAAACTGCCTTGCTCAATAAAAACATGAGCTAGGTGGATGCCTTCTAACACCTGTGCCCTAGTGTATTCAACCAATGTCTGATAACAAAGGTCTCTGTCATCAGTTGCCAGGAGCGATAAATACAAAATACTTTCAAAATCCATATTTCAACAATAGCTGGGACTCAGGCCCCAATTCCCAGGTGCAACCGATCTGATTGTATGGCTTCAGTATTCTGTCAGGGGATGTTATACACAACATCCAATGCAGGTGATCAGATCGCTGGGCTGCACCAAGGAATCGGGGACAAACCAGTAAATAAAGAAAGTATGTTTATTATTAATGATAAAGATACATGTGAAAACAAGACAGCAAACCAAAAACAAGAAAATGGTGAAAACACAGCAACCCCCAAACCCACCTAACTATCTATCTAACTAATATAATACAAGAGCAAGGAAACCAATATGAAATAAAAGATAAGGCATGGGCCACAGCGACAAGGGAACAGGAACCAGGAATAATGAAGCAGACCAAGGAGCAGGGAACAGGAAACAGGGTTCAAGGTCAGGATACACAAACGGGGTTCAGGAACAAACAGGAACAGGCTGGAACAAGAGCAGGTACTGACAGGGACAAGGGCTTAGCAGAGGAATACTAAAGCACTGAGGTTAGTTCAGGGCGGGTTTATATAGTCCAGCAAAACCATGACAGGTGTGCTTGATGGCGAGTCTGCAGTCCAGGCAGGGAGACCCCCGCTGGTGGCCACTGGAATTACACCCTTTTGGTGCTGAATGTAATAGTGCCACCAGCAGGAGAAACCGAAGATGACACCGTTCCTGACAGAACCTTCTGGGTCAAACTCTGCGCGGATCTCCCGGGGTCGCCAGGTGGGTCCTCCCAAAGGATGGCCAAGGTGCGGATCAGAGGGAACAATGTGTCACGTACAAAGGTTGGAGTGAAGGCTGGTTGAATCTCTCAGTAAGTATGTGGAGAAAAAATAAACAAGCTCCACATAGTGTAGATGAGCAAAAATAGGATTTTTATTGCTAAAAACGCCAGGTAACAATAAAATGTGATCACAGAGTATAAAATCGAAAATGGGCAACAAGGAGGAGCAGCATCCTCTTTGTTGCCCATTTTCGATTTTATACTCTGATCACATTTTATTGTTACCTGGCGTTTTTAGCAATAAAAATCCTATTTTTGCTCATCTACACTATGTGGAGCTTGTTTATTTTTTCTCCACATACTTACTGAGAGATTCAACCAGCCTTCACTCCAGCCTTTGTACGTGACGCATTGTTCCCTCTGATCCGCACCTTGGCCATCCTTTGGGAGGACCCACCTGGCGACCCCGGGAGATCCGCGCAGAGTTTGACCCAGAAGGTTCGCAGAGCTGTGATGTCCGTTCACTGGCCCTGAGAGGCAACCCGCTCGAGTGACTCCCTGTCGCTGACAAGGGAGTCCATCATATCTGGTAAGAGTTTCTTACACACCACCTTTACCAAGTCGCATGTTGTTGAGAGATACAACTTGGGGATGATTTGTTGATTCACCTGCGTTTTAACTTCTGTCTCCCTGCATCCACGCATGGTTTTCAGTGGGACATTCCATGTCATTTGTTTCCCACTCACCGACAGGATTTTATTCACCTATATTGAGAGACTTACAAGTTTTTTCACTGTTATGTTTATTATTTGTGGACATTTGTTTTTTTCAGTTGTTTTCTTGATTGAAGACTTTTGGCACCATTTATGCGCTACTTTTTATTTCATTTTCACATGCCTATAAAGATTGCCTATTATTGGGAAACAGAGTGGTAATTCCAAAGGCAGGACAAGCTCAAGTACTGCATGTTCTCCATGAAGGACATCCTGGAATAGTCCGCATGAAAGCCAAAAGTTCTGTTTGTGGCCTAAAATGGATGAAGTTATTGAGAAGTGGGTACATAACTGTGTACCATGTCAATCCACCCGCCATGCTCCACCTAAAGCCTCAGTATATCCCCGGGAAGTGACTAGGTCACCTTGGTCACGGTTGCATATAGATTTTGTGGGGCCAAGTACAGATGTTTTTTTTAGTTGTCGATTCCTTCTCAAAATGGCTGGAAGTTGTATCAGTTACATCCCCCACCTCAGCCACTGTCATAAGAGTTTTAGCAGACTGTTTGCTACACATGGATTGCCAGATACAATTGTGTCTGATAATGGAACGCAATTTACCTGCTCAAAATTCAAAACCTTTATGGCAAGCAATCTTATTCGACATGTTGCGATTGCACCATTCCACCCGTCATCAAATGGTCAAGCTGAAGGTATGGTTCAGACCACCAAAGACTCAATGAAGAGAATTGTTCAAGGAGATTGGAATCAGAAAATTGCAAATTTTCTTCTGCAACAACATGTGACACCATGCTCAAGCACTGGTTGTAGCCCAGCAGAGCTCCTAATGAACCGTCATCTAAAAACATCTTTGGATCGTTTACACCCTGATCTGACATTGGAGTTACAAGAAAAGCAAGAACTGCATTTTAAAAAGGTTACTAATGTTTCTGTGAGAGTGTTTGAGCCTGACAGTGCTGTATATGTCAGAAACTATGCTGCTGGGCCTCGTTGGATACCGGCAAAGGTGCTTGTGGCTACGGGACCTTTGTGATACAAAGTACAAATTACTGATGGTAGAATATTACAAAGGCACGTTGATCAGATCCGAGAAAGAAGTGGTGAAATTGTACTGGCTGCTGGTTCTAGTGGTACTGGGATTCCAGTGATGCCAGATCATGGTGAACCATTGGTTGATACAGGTGCTATTCCTCCAGGAAATGTTGTTGCAGAGCCAGTTTCTCTCAGTCCCTCTAACACAGCACAAGAAGAAGAATTGCACCCAACTGAGGGTCCCAGGGAACTGTCTCAAACAGTGGTCCTTAGGCGTCCAAGGAGAAATATTCACCCTCCCATTTATCTCAAAGACTTTGAGGTCTAGGGGGAAGGTGTGTTATAGTGCTCTCCATCCAGTAGGGAGAAGCATTGTAAATATGTTCACTTGTGTATATTTCTGGTAGAGCTATATATTTATTTAGCATCTATGTTTCTGTATTCCTGTGTGTGATTAAGTAAAGAAGTCATGTGAATGCCTGTCCATGTCTATGCTTCAAATTAATTTTAAATACACAAATGGCTGGCAATCACAGCACAGCCTGTGGCAATGTTAGTAAACACAGACACAGGACCTGCGTGAATCTTCTCTCTTTGAACCCTTTACAGTTCAGAGAAAGAAGAAAGCAGGTCCTGTGTGAGTACAAACAGCACATACACACTTGCAAACACCTAATTAGGCACATTAAAGCGGGGTTCCCAATTAAAAAGAAAAAAAATTAAAAGTCAGCAGCTAAAAATACTGCGGCTGCTGACTTTTAATAATCGGACACTTACCTGTCCCAGGGTCCAGCGATGCGGGGGATGGAAGCCCCTCTCGCCCCCCCCCCTCTGCTCAGCGGCACTGGCATCTTAACTGTGGGTGCCCGGCTGTGGCTTCACAGCCGGGCACCCTCTGCGCATGCGCGAGCAGCGCTGTGCGCCGTCACTGGCCGCGCAATCATCTGGGACCGGTCACGTGTCCCAGATGATTGACAAGAGGGAAGGGGGAGAGCCGATCTCCCTTACTGCGCCGAGGGAAGTAACGTCAGGAGCCCAGGCGCTGAAGGAGGCAGACTATGAGGGACCGTAGTCTGGCATTTAGAGGTGAGTAAAAAAAATAAAAATTTATCCAAATGATTTTTTTTAAGCACATTAATATTTTTTTTTTTGGGGGGGTGGAACTCCACTTTAAACCCTCTGATTGCCCTCCAGATAACCCTTTGATTGTCCTGTCACAGTCTCATTAGTACAGTGTACATCTTTTTTCAGTCAGTTAGCATCCCTCCCAGCTAGGGTCAGATTGCCCGCCACTGGTTCGTCATCCACAGTTAACCCCTTGATTGCCAGCAACACAATCACAATCACACTATAACCACGATTACTAGTATAGTGTCTAAACAGGTCAGTATCTTGAGCACGATTAGAATTATACTAGTCCCCAGTAGTATAGTGTTCTCAAAATGCAGCGTTAGTAGGATCAGCTCCAATCACTGCCAGCACTTCCGTTTATTCCCCCCCCCCCCCAACAAGTGCATTGTCAGTATAATTATTTTGATTACTGCCACACAAAACCGCAGTGATAGCAAGATCAGGCCTGATCTCTGCTCGCACTAGCAGGTCAATTTTATTTCTAGCGTGCAAGCAGTCTCTGACAGCCAGCTGCTCTTTTTCCCATAGTTGCAGTCAGTACCTGTAAATTTTGTGCCCAAAATGTCCCCAAAAAAGGTACACTAGTGAAGAGGTCTACAGGATTCTGAGCATGTCAGATGAGAGTGAGGGGGATTCCTCACTGGCAGAATCCGCCTCAGAATATGAACCTGTAGAAAGCAGCGGCACTCTGTCAGGAAGCTCAGACAATGGAGAAGAGGTCTCTGCTAAGATCAGGCATACCCGACCCTAGGTAGTTGAGCTGCTAGAAGCACATGATTATGCTTATAAACAGCAGTGTGGCAGTACTAGCCCTGCTCTACTTTTTAGTGGTCCTGGCCTTTTACGTCTTAGTACATCCTGGCCTTTTAGACACCAACACTGCAGTATCTCATGGTGAAATGGTGAGTGTCAGAAGTGCAGTACAAGATGGTGGGGTGGTTAGCATTAATAGCAGAGTGCAAACGTATTCACCAAGAATTCAAGCACAGGCCCATAGAGCCCATAGTAGCCTTCCAAAGGTGCTTGCAAACCCTAATTGGTTGGTCATTGGTTTTGAGTCCCCCCCTGTATGCGGCTAGGCTCCCTAAAAGTCTCACTCATGTGGTATCCCCATACTCAGGAGAAGTAGCAGAATGTGTTTTGGGGTATAATTCCACATATACCCATGGCATGTGTGAGCAATATCTCAGTAAAGTGACAACTTTGTGTAAAAAAAAAAACAAAACTTGTGTCAAAAGATAAAATAAAATTAACTCTCCATCTCTCAGCAAACACCTTGGGGTGTCTACTTTCCAAAAAGCAGTCATTTGGGGGGGGAGATTCTCCTATCCTTACATTTCAAGGGCTCCAAAACTGTGATAGGTAGTCAGGGAGTAAAATGAGGAAATTACACCCTTTGAAAGCCTGAAAGGGGTCATTTGGAGGGTGTTTGTATGCTCTTAGGGATGAGCTTTGAGTTTGAGTCGAACTCATGTTCGACTCGAACATCGGCTGTTCGCAAGTTTGCTGAACCGCGAACAATTTGAGGTGTTCGCGGCAAATTCGAATGCCGCGGAACACCCTTTAAAAGTCTATGGGAGACACTCATCCGGGGGATGGCCAGGTGCGTGATGTGACGCACACGTAGCGGGGGAGGGGCCTGATGACGGAGCCGAGGAAGCGGGCAGGAGAGCAGCTCAGGCGAACGAAGTTGCCACGAGAGGAGGAACTGACAGTGTGCCGGAGCCGTAAACAGAACAGCGGCAGCGGCGTCTGTCAGTAGATCACGGGCCGCCAGGACACGCGGGGTGGCTCTCCCTCACGCTCCCCTCTGCCCTTCGGATTGATGAGGGGAGCATATCAGCTTCCCTAGAGGGTCTCCGGATGGCCCCGCACCCCTCCCCTCCCTTCCATTGACACACCATAAACCCCCTGGAGGGCTGAATGCGGACCGGATTTTAAGCGCAGAGCACGGCGGGAGCGGAGGACGCACAGCAACCTATAAGAGGAACGTCCACAACCTCCAGCGATGCCGGGACCAGCCTGAGGTAGAGACGGAAAGCCTATGAGGGAACCCCGGCGAATTCAGGCAAGTAAATGCAACAATATTGTGGAAGTCTGTGGAGCGGGAAGGAGTCTAGCAAAATAAGTAACAGTGGAACCGTGTACGAGAGAAGTGTTTGATGGGCTCTGGTGTAAATCAAGGTCTTAAAGTCAGAAGGAAGGCACTAACCTAGGAGAGGCTGTATTAACTGAAGATCACTGCTGCTTCAAAAGTTACAAGGACTGTGTAAAAAAGAAAAAAAGGGACAAGCAAGCGGGCGGCGTTACCGTTTATGGTGGCCTCGTCTGGCCGGCCGTTTCTTTTTTGGGATGGTTCCGCTCTCCCTCTCCCTCTGTCCCCTCGCTGCATGCGTACATTGAGGGAATGGGAGTATAGGGAGATTAAAGTATAAGAGCTGATAGCCAAGTCGGTAACGACAGTGCTTAGGTTTAAGCACTCTGCCCCATCCCTGACCAAAAGTAAAACGGTAGTCCACCAGGTCTGGCAAGACTAAGGCCAAGCCAGTGGGGAGACGCAGAGTATAGCGGGGGGAGGTGACAGAGAGGGACCAGAGTCGGCAGACGGGAGGAGGGAAAAGTGGAAATAGAAGATAATAAACATGCGAGGGCGCCCTCAAAGAGGAGCGGAGGTGAAGCAACCTAGAGAGAGCTTGAACTCTAGTTCTATCCGGAAGTATTTGAAGGAGACAAATCAGGGAAGCCCTAAAAACCCAGCTCAAGATAATAAACAGCAAAGTGGGAAAGATAAGAAGAAGGAAGCAGTGAAGAGCCAGGGGGCCCACGGGGGATCACCTGGGGGAGAAGGCGGAGCCCCAAGTACGATGGAAGATATCAACATGGAAATACCACTAACTAAAACAGAGCTTCTAGAGATGTTCGCCAAACTGGAAATGGTAATTAAAACAGAAATTCATAATGTTAGAACCGATATGGGCCACTTGCTGAAGCGAGTAGAATCAGCGGAGGAGGCCTCAGAAAAACAGAGCAGAGAAATAGTCACCTTAAAACAACAGGTAAAAGACCTGCAACTGGCCCAACGGGACATCTTTTATAAATTAGAAGCGCAAGAAAATCAGAGTCGCAGACAAAACTTGAGGCTGCGCGCCCTGCCAGAACAACAGGGTGAAGATTTACATTCTAAAATGAAAGCCATCTTCAATCCGATCCTGGACAGAAACCCAAACGAAGAGCTGAAGATTGACAGGGTTCATAGATTAAGAAAACCTCCAACTGTCAGCGAGGATAAACCTAGAGATGTAATTATTAGGTTTCATCACTATGAAGATAAAGCAAGAATTTGGAGTAATCTCAGGAAAGCTCAGCCGGTAAAATTTGAAGGGGTAGAAATCCAGTTCTTTACTGATATCTCGGCAGAGACTCTGGCCTGGAGAAGGCAGTTGTGACCCCTCCTGGAAGAATTGAGAAAGGCAAATATGAAATATAGCTGGGGATTCCCAACTTCACTGATTGTAGTGAAAGCGGGTAGAACATTCAGACTGAAATACATAGATAATATGCAAGACTTCTGTAAAGATCTTGAGATCCCTGTTCCAGCCGTGTTCAACTAATAGGAAGAGGATCCGGTCGGTGTTCAGACACCTAGAAATTTTGGGATGGGGGGGAGGGGAGTGGGGGCGGGGGGGGCGTGGGTCGGGAGGGGGAGGGCACCTAGTGTGGTGGTAACAGGCGGCCTTTTGGTCGCCCGCTCGCAATGTTCCTCCCCCCTTCTTTCATCTGGGGGGGAGCATGGCGACCGTGGTGATCCGTCGTCAGAGTCACACCCCATTGGTCTGGCCGGTCGCATGCCGAGAGAAGCAATATTTCTCGGCGGCGGACTTGCTGCTAGGTCCAGGCAGGTAGGGAAAGGGGGGAGGGTGGGTGGGGTTTGGGGGGGTGGGGGGGGCGGGGGGGGGGAGGGGGACTGGGGTGGAGGGAGGTTTGGGAGGGGAGGAGGGTGGAAAGGGTCCGGCAGGTATCAAAGAAAAGGGTGCAAAGAATAATATGCGTATCTAATGAGCAGCATTACTTAAAAGTTAAATGACAGAGTTTACATGTATTACTTAATGTTAAAGGGCTGAATTCCCCCCTTAAGCGTCATAAAATCTGGAGAGAATTAGAACAACTTAAGGCAGATGTAGTGTTTCTCCAAGAGACACATCTCTCACAGGACTCACACATTAGATTATTCTCCAAGTGCTTCCCCAACTGGTTCTATAGCGATTCACCTATTAAGAGAGCCAAGGGGGTGGCAAATGGGTTCTCGAGAAGGACCAGGTTTGCGTTATTAGAAAGATGTGAGGATAGGGATGGCCGCTATCTTTTTCTGAAGATTAGAGTGGGAGAAAGGGTTCTTACCCTGGTGAACATCTACTGTCCAAACAACAACCCAGCGCAATTCTTGCTACACATTTTAAATAAGCTAGCAGACTTCAGGGCAGGGCAGGTGATAGTGGCAGGAGACCTGAATTTCTGCTTAGATCCAGCATTGGATAGCACAGTTGGTAATCAGAGAATGAGTGGGAAACTATTAAAAAAAGTAGGCCAGAAACTGCACAACTGCCATTTGATGGACGCATGGAGGATACAACACGCAAAGAGCAAAGATTATACCTTTTTTTCCTCAGTACACGGGTCTTACTCTCGGCTTGATTACTTTATGGTAGACCATAGGTTACTTGATTTTGTCAAGGAAACGGAAATAGGCGTCACTACACTATCTGATCACGCACCGGTTTTGATGAAGGTGGCGATGCCCGGATACCAGAGATCGCCATTTTCATGGCAGTTAGACGAAAAGCTAATAGAGAATCCAACCATCTATAGCAAGATACAGGAAGAAATAGAGGGCTTCCTCTTGATAAATGATACCGGAGAGGTCTCGGGTTCAGTCTTATGGGAGGCGTTGAAAGCGTACACAAGGGGCATATTGATTTCTTTAGAAGCCAAAGAGAAAAAAAGAGGAAAAAAAAGGAAGGTAGAACTAATTGAAGAAATATATCAGTTGGAACAACTACATAAATCAGCTAACGGGGGCCACAACTCATTCCTAGTGCAGTTAATCCATAAAAGAGAAGAACTAAAAGACCTAATGGAACTGGAATCCAAACGCATACTGTATAAAAACGCAAAAGATAGACTTAGATGGAGTAACAAAGTAGGGAAACATCTGGCATCAGTCGTTAAAAAGAAAAGGGATATGAACTTTATAGATAGGATTCAAAATAAAAATGGGATATTTAAATATACTTCTAGAGACATAGCTGAAGAATTCCAGAAATATTTTACAGCTCTTTATAAAGTCAAACAAGGTGGGGTTAATGCACTGGGAAAAGAAGAAACGATAGATGAATTTTTAAAAAAGTCAGGCTTACCAAGCCTCTCGGACAGTGAGGCAAAAGAATTAGAAGAACTGATTACGGTGGAGGAGATTGAGAGGGCTTTGAAAACATCTCCCTCTGGAAAAAGTCCAGGGCCAGATGGCTTCACTACCTACTTTTATAAAAAATTTAAAGATTCCCTGATCCCCAAGCTTTGTCAGATATGGAATAAGATAGGGGGTCAGGAGGAATTCTGTGAAGGGGCACTGACGGCATCGATTACTTTAATACCTAAAGCGGCGAAAGATAGCTCACTGTGTTCGAGCTATAGGCCGATCGCTTTACTTAATACTGATACAAAATTATACGCCAAGGTATTAGCTAATAGACTGAGGGACAAAATGACATATTGGATCCACCCAGACCAGACGGGTTTTATCCCAGGCAGAGAGGGGAGGGATAACGGTGTGAGGTCACTACTGGTCATAGACGCGATGAAAGCGGGGGGAGCCCCCAGTCTGCTACTGTCGTTGGACGCAGAGAAAGCCTTCGACAGAGTAGACTGGGGGTTCATGATAAAGACATTGAGGGCAATCGGATTGGGTGACACTATGCTAAACTGGATCAAGGCATTATACAAGGCCCCATCTGCATTTGTCAAAGTAAATGGTGTATTTTCGAGAGAGGTTAGGATGGAAAACGGAACTAGACAGGGATGTCCCCTGTCCCCTCTCCTGTTTGTCCTGACCCTAGAACCCCTACTAGCGGTAATCAGGAAAAACCCGGATATATGCGGATGTGTAGTGGAAGGTGACGAACACAAGCTCTCGGCGTTTGCCGATGATGTACTGTTCTACATCGCGAATCCGAGGATTTCACTCCCGAACCTCCTGGCCACTCTGAGGAGATATGGGGAACTGTCAAACTACAAGGTGAACCTTTGTAAATCAGCGGCCCTAAATATCAACATTGAGAGACAAGAGGTAACCAAACTCAAAGAATATTTTCAATTTCCGTGGTGTAAAAAAATAGATTACCTAGGAATAGCACTAACAAAATCCCTTAAGAAACTATACCGGTTAAATTTCATACCCCTCCTTGAGGAGATTAAGCAGGAAACAAAGAAAAGTATGCATTCCCCGATTTCTTGGCTCGGTCGAGTCAATACCGTTAAGATGACCCTAGCTCCGAAGATTCTATATAAGATGCAGTTACTTCCAATTCTGCTAGCACAGTCCTTCTTTGGAGCCTTGAACAATATTATTTCCAAATTTATATGGAAAAATAAGAAGCCACGGATTGCCTTTAAGGTCCTGAGCAGGGATAAATCACAGGGTGGTCTGGCCCTTCCAGACTTTAAAAATTATCATAGAGCAATAGTACTCTCACGAATGTTAGAATGGGGTAAGGAATCAATAGGGAAAAGATGGGTGAAATTAGAAAGAGATTTGAGCAAGGCAAACATACACCAATTAATTTGGAATCCACCACACTTTAGGGAATTAAGTCCAAATACACATACAATAACACGTCACACTTTTAGGATTTGGGATCAACTACACAAACAAAAGGCATGGGAATTTAACTCACCACTTATTTAAAGGAAAACAAGTTTTTTCCACCAGGGTTAAGGGAAGTGGGAGGGAATTGGATAAGGAAGCACGAAACACAATTATTGGATATTACAAGAAATGGCAAAATTGTCACTTTTCAGGAGTTATCCCTACTCAAGGACCTAATGAACATCGATACATGGCGGTATAATCAGCTGGCGTCTTTTATCAAAAGCCTACCTGGTTCAATCAGAGATAAGGAGAATCTTAGACCTATGGAGAAACTGTTTTTGAAAAATAAAATCACAAAGAAAACGAAAGAACTATATAAAATAGTGCGGGATGAGGGGGTAGGCGTAAAGCCGCTATATTGTAATAAATGGGAATCTGAGCTAGGTTTGTTACCAAGCAATGTAACGTGGCAGAATATTTTTAACGCAACACATAAGTCGGCAGTAGATGTGAGAACAATAGAGTCAAATTTCAAATGCCTAGCCAGATGGTACATGACGCCAGATAGAGTAAATAAGATGCAAATAGAATCTCCTGGAAACTGCTGGAGGGGATGTTCCGCTAGGGGATCAATGGCCCACCTCTGGTGGGATTGTCCAATAATCAAAAGGTTCTGGCAGGAAGTACTTAAGACAATACAAGAGATAACGGGGACTGAGATCAGGGAGGACCCTTGGGTATGCTTGTTCCATGGGACTGGGGGTCGGACGGGCAAGTACAACGCCTCTCTGACGCCCATTCTCTTAAACGCGGCCAAAAGCTTAATACCAAAAAAATGGCAAGAGATGGAAGGCCCAAACATTCGTGACTGGCTAATTAGGGTCAATGGAATCTATATCTTAGAGGCCGGTGATGCTGAAGATCCTTCGGCGGAGATAGAGGAAGTCCGGGAGGGAACAAAATGGGCGAAATGGTTAGCCTTTAAAAAAAATGGACGTTTGCGGAGAAGTTTATATGAGGACGCATATATTAGAGGAGGTATTTCTGCGGGACCGGGGTGGGGGGGGTAAACCGGGGGGTAAATTCGGGGGGCGGGGGGGAGGAGGGATAGGGGTATTCAAGATATTACTTGGGTTTAGGAGTAGTTGGGGTTTTTGCCCTTTTATTATTAGAAATGTCAAAATAAAAGTTTTTTTTTAAAAAGGAAAATAAGAATATTATATCTTGCTACCATGATGTGATGTTATAATGGGAAGAAATGACCTATACACGGTGATTTAAACCCTCTCATTGTAAAAGCTGAAGTAGCATAAAAAAAAAAAAAAAAAAAAAAAAAAAGAAAAAAAAAAAAAAAAGAAAGAAAAGTCTATGGGAGAAATCAAAAGTGCTAATTTTAAAGGCTTATATTCATGGTATTGTCATAAAAAGTGTTTGGGGACCTGGGTCCTGCCCCAGGGGACATGGATCAATGCAAAAAAAAGTTTTAAAAAAAGGACGTTTTTTTGGGAGCAGTGATTTTAATAATGCTTAAAGTGAAACAAAAAAAGTGTAATATTCCTTTAAATTTCGTACCTGGGGGTGTCTATAGTATGCCTGTAAAGGGGCGCGTGTTTCCCGTGTTTAGAACAGTGTGACAGCAAAATGATATTTCAAAAGAAAAAAAGTCATTTAAACTACTCGCGGCTATTAATGATTTGCCAGTCCGACAATACACATAAAAGTTCATTGATAAAAACGGCATGGAAATTCCCCACAGGGGAACCCCAAACCAAAATTTAAAAAAAAAAAATGACGTGGGGGTCCCCCTCAAAATCTATACCAGACCCTTCAGGTCTGGTATGGATTTTAAGGGGAACCCCGCACCAAAATTTAAAAAAAAAAGGCGTGGGGTCCCCCCAAAAATCCATACCAGACCCTTATCCGAGCACGCAACCTGGCAGGCCGCAGGAAAAGAGGGGGGACGAGAGAGCAGCCCCCCCTCCTGAACCATACCAGGCCACATGCCCTCAACATTGGGAGGGTGCTTTGGGGTAGCCCCCAAAACACCTTGTCCCCATGTTGATGAGGACAAGGGCCTCATCCCCACAACCCTGGCCGGTGGTTGTGGGGGTCTGCGGGCGGGGGGCTTATCAGAATCTGGAAGCCCCCTTTAACAAGGGGACCCCCAGATCTCGGCCCTCCCCCCTGTATGAAATGGTAAGGGGGTACTTGTTTCCCTACCATTTCACTAAAAAAAGTGTCAAAAATGTTAAAAATGACAAGAGACAGTTTTTGACAATTCCTTTATTTAAATGCTTCTTCTTTCTTCTATCTTCTATCTTCCTTTGGTTTCTTCCTCCATCTTCTTCTTCTGGTTCTTCTGGTTCTTCCTCCGGCATCTTCCTCCGCGGTGTCGGCGTCTCCTTCCCTTCTTCTCCGGGCTGCTCTGCATCCATGATGGCATGGAGGGAGGCTCCCTCTGTGTGACGCTTCTCTCTTCATCTGCTTCTCTTCATCTTCTTGTCTTCATCTTCTTTTCGGGCCGCTCCGCATCCATAATGGCATGGATTGAGGCTCCCGCTGTGTGATGCTTCTCCTCTTCTGACGGTTCTGAAATAACGGGGGGTGGGGCCACCCGGTGACCCCGCCCCCCTCTGACGCACGGGGACTTGACGGGACTTCCCTGTGGCATTCCCCATGACGCCACAGGGAAGTCCCATCAAGTCACTGTGCGTCAGAGGGGGGCGGGGTCAACGGGTGGCCCCGCAACCCTGTTATTTAAGAACCGTCAGAAGAGGAGAAGCGTCACACAGCGATCATGGATGCGGATCCGCCCGAGGAGAAGAAGGGAAGAAGACGCCAACACCGTGGAGGAAGATGCCGGACGAGAACACCGGAGGAAGAACCAGAAGAACCAGAAGAAGAAGAAGATGGAGGAAGAAACCGAAGGAAGATAGAAGAAAGAAGAAGCATTTAAATAAAGGAATTGTCAAAAACTGTCTCTTGTCATTTTTAACATTTTTGACAGGTTTTTTGTGAAATGGTAGGGGTACTTTTTTACCCCCTTACCATTTCACACAGGAGGGAGGGCTGGGATCTGGGGGTCCCCTTGTTAAAGGGGGCTTCCAGATTCCGATAAGCCCCCTGCCCGCAGACCCCCACAACCACCGGCCAAGGGTTCTGGGGATGAGGCCCTTGTCCTCATCAACATGGGGACAAGGTGTTTTGGGGGGCTACCCAAAAGCACCCTCCCAATGTTGAGGGCATGTGGCCTAGTATGGTTCAGGAGGGGGGGTGCTCTCTCGTCCCCCCCTCTTTTCCTGCGGCCTGCCAGGTTGCGTGCTCGGTTAAGGGTCTGGTATAGATTTTGAGGGGGACCCCACGCCATTTTTTTTAAAATTTTGCCTGGGGTTCCCCTTAATATCCATACCAGACCTGAAGGGCCTGGTATGGAATTTAGGGGGACCCCCCACGTCATTTTCTTTTTAAATTTTGGTTCGGGTTTGGTTCCATGCTGTTTTTATCAATGAACTTGTGTATTGTTGGACCGGCAATTCATTAATAGCCGCGAGTAGTTTTAAATTACTTTTTTTCCTTTAAAATGTCATATTGCTGTCAGACTGTTCTAAACCCAGGAAACATGCGCCCCTTTACAGGCATACTATAGACACCCCCCAGGTAGGAAATTTAAAAGGGATATTACACTTTTATTGTTTCACTTTAAGCATTATTAAAATCACTGCTCCCGAAAAAACTGCCGTTTTTAAAACTTTTTTTTGCATTGATCCTTGTCCCCTGGGGCAGGACCCAGGTCCCCAAACACTTTTTATGACAATAACTTGCATATAAGCCTTTAAAATTAGCACTTTTGATTATTCATGTTCGTGTCCCATAGACTTTAACGGTGTTCGAACAAATTTTTTGCCTGTTCGCAAGTTCTGGTGTGAACCGAACAGGGGGGTGTTCGGCTCATCCCTAACTGCTCTGGTATTTTAGCGCCTCAACAAATGTGATAGGCAGACACAAAGTAAAAGCTGCGTAAATTCCAGTGTATATCCCATAGTTTGTAGACACTATAACATTAACATAAACCAATTAATATACACTTATTGGGCTTTTTTGCCAAAGACTTGTAGCAGAATACATTTTGGTCTAAATTGATTAAGAAATTACATTTTATTGGATATGTTTTCTAACAGAAAATAAAAAATATATAAAGCTGATAACTGTTTAAAATGGTGCAACACAGTGGCTTAATCATTAAAAGATTGTAATCTCTTGTGGGGACAGGCTTATATGAATGTAAAGTAGTGCATACATTGCTTGTGCTATATAAATACTCTGTAATATAGACATTTACCCATATTTTATTTTATTGCTTTGAAATAGTTAAACGTTATTCCGAAGGGTGTTATCTTTCTTTATTGTCATTGTCCCTCTCTAAGTTTCCTCCTTAAAAAAAGAAAAATATAACCTTGTTTTACAGACGACTTTGTAATCTTTTTTAGATTCACTATTACCCTATATTCACACCTATGCATATTTTGGTGCATTTTGTGGTTTGCAGAAACGCACTACAGTCCATTTAACATGGTTTGCCTATGGATGTAGTTCACATTTGTGCGTTTTGCAGTGCTAAATTTTTTGGAAAGCGTCAGGTACTTTTTTTCCCCCCAGCAATTTGCGTTTTGCATGTATTAGACTTCAATAGAGCCACACCAAAAATGCATGTGTTGCGTTATTTATGCGTTTTGCATTTTTTTTTTCTTTTTTAACACACCCTATATAGCTGGTTACTATGGAGCGGGCCAGGAAGCCGGCCGCAGTGTCCTTAACAACCGATGAGTCATTAGCTGCCAGCTGATTACTTGCCCCCCCTGTGATGTCAATGACCGGTGCATGGTGGGCCACTGATGTCACAGGGGACGGTGCCACGAGGTGACATCACCGGGTGGCCCTGCTCATTACCTATTCAGGAACTGTCAGACAGAAGAGTAGTCAGTCGGTGGTTAGCCTTCGTCGTGGGCGGAACTTTTTTTTTCTTTTTTCTTATACGGCGGTGCGGCAGTCAGCGTGATTGATGATGGATCTACATCGGGGGACATTGTTTTTTTATTTTTAATAAAAGAATTGTCAAACTGGGTGTGTGTGTTTTAATTTCTTTTTGACACTTTTTTTGGTGAATGAGTAGGGGTTCAAAATACCCCTACTCATTCACATGGGGGGCTGGGATCTGGGGGCCCCTTTAATAAAGAGGGCTTCCGGATTCCAATAAGCCTCCTGTCCGCAGACCCCCACAACCATCGCCCAGGGTTGTGGGGAACATGCTTTTGTCCACATCAACAAGGGAACAAAGTGCTTTGAGGTCCCCATGTTGAGAGCATGCAGCCTGGTATGGTTCAGGAGGGGGGGCTCACTCGTCCCCTTCCTTTCCTGACCGGCTGGGCTGCATGCTCGGATAAGGGTCTGGGATGGATTTTGGGGGGGAACCCATGCCTTTTTTAAAAAAAATGTTGCCATGGGGTTCCCCTCCAATCCATACCAGACCCTAAGGGTCTGGTATGGATTGGGGGGACCCCCACATGTTTTTTTTCTCTGATTTCTTGTAGCCACAATTCTTTTTTTTACATTCAGCTTTCAGCAGGGAACCTACTGGCAACCCACTGGGCCCACTCCTTAGCAACCAGCTATACACAGTGTGTTTAACCACCTTGCGCCCGCGCTATAGCAGAATGACGGCTACAGCGTGGGCCTTAATTGCTGGGAGTTTGTCAATAGACGTCCTCCCGTGCATGAGCTGCCTGAGCGCCCTGTGATCACGAGTCTACGAGACTCAGCTGATCACAGATCGATGTAAGGGGCCGATCACGGGCGATCAGCCAATGACAGCTGATCACGTGATGTAAACAGATGATCGGTAAAAAAAAAAAATTTCCTCACACTGTCACCGTGAGGGGAAGAAAAGCCAATTACTGACTTATGTCAGAGGGACATCGATCCCTCACACAGAGAGCTGCGGCTGCCTCAGCTGCCTACCAGTGCCAGCTATCAGTACCCACCAATGCAACCTACCAGTGCCCACAGTGCCACCTACCTTTTCCCAACAGTGCCACCTATCAATGCCCACCAGTGCTGTCAATTAATGCCCATCAGTGCCTCATCAGTGCCACCGATCAATGCTGCCTATCAGTGTCAACTACCAGTGCCTACCAGTGTCCATTAGTGCCACCCATCAGTGATCACCAGTGCCCATCAGTGCCGCCTATCAGTGCCACATATCAATGCCCTTCAGTGCCACCTATCAATGCCCTTTAGTGCCACCCATTAGTGCCCATCAGTGCCACCCATCAGTGCCACCTCTCAGTGCCACCTCTCAGTGCCCATCAGTGCCACCTATCAGTGCCCATCAGTGCCGCCTTATTAGTGCAGCCTATCAGTGCCCATCAGTGCAGACTATCAGTGCCTATCAGTGCTCATCAGTGCAGCCTCATCAGCGCACATCAATGAAGGAGAAAAATTGCCTGTTTTCAAAATTTTATAACAAACTATAAAACTGTTTTTTTTTTTTAAATTTGGTCTTTTTTTATTTTTTTAGCAAAAAATAAAAAACCATTAAATGATTAAATACCACCAAAAGAAAGCTCTAGTTGTGTGAAAACAAAGATAGAAACTTAATTTGGGTACAGTGTTGCATGACCACGCAACTGTCATTCAAAGTGTGACAACGCTGAAACCTGAAAATTGGTCTGGGCAAGAAGGGGGTTTAAGTGCCCTGTGCTATTACCATATGTAACAAAGTAACAGTAAAGTATCAGTAACATGATACACTGTATACTTAGCTGCTTTCTTCGCAACAACCATATTGTTCTCTTTGGAAACCTTACGCAAAATCAATAAAACTTACAATTATAAAAAATTGAGACATTAAAAGGAGTTGTAAACCCTCATGGTTTTTCACCTTAATGCATTCTATGCATTAAGGTGAAAAACCTTCTGTAGCGCTGTAGTGCTGCAGCCCCCCAGCCTCCCTGCCCCCATTTTTCTTACCTAAATGCTGTCATCCTCCAGCCAGGAATGAGCACACCAGCTCTAGCTGGTGTCTCGTGTCCTAATTGGATAGATTGATAGCAGCGCAGCCATTGGCTCCCGCTGCTGTCAATCAAATACAATGACGCGGACCGAGTTCTGCATTCTGTATCAATGTACACCCGCACAGGTGTCCATCTTAGGAGAGTCTTCTCTAACGTGGACACTTGATGCGGGGAGGAGCCACCAGCGCCACCAGGAGACCTCCAGAAGAGGAGGACCGGGGCCACTCTGTGCAAAACGAACTGCACAGTGGAGGTAAGTATGACATGTTTGTTATTTAACCACTTGCCGACCGCCTAACGCAGATATACTGCGGCAGAATGGCACGGGCAGGCAGAATCACGTACCCATACGTGATCTGCCTCCCGCGGGCGGGGGGTCCGATCGGACCCCCCCTCCGGTGCCAGCGGCGGTCGGCATTTCACTGGGAGCGTTGGGAGGCGAGGGGGAGACCATCCGATCGTGGCCCCTCCCTCGCGATCGCTCCCAGCCAATCGGAATCCTCCCCTGCCTGTGTGTAGTTTCACACAGGCAGAGGATGTGATGTCATCTCTCCTCGGCTTGGCAGTTTACGTTCCAGCGCCGAGGAGAGAAGACATGTAAGTGCACACAACACAAACACACACAGTAGAACATGCCAGGCACATAAAACACCCCCGACCCCCCCCGATCGCCCCCCGATCCCCCCCCAATCACCCCCCCCGTCACAAACTGACACCAAGCAGTATTTTTTTTTTTTTTTCTGATTACTGATTGGTGTCAGTTTGTGACAGTTACAGTGTTAGGGCAGTGAGTATTAGCCCCCTGTAGGTCTAGGGTACCCCCCTAACCCCCCTAATAAAGTTTTAACCCCTTGATCACCCCGTCACCAGTGTCACTAAGCGATCATTTTTCTGATCGCTGTATTAGTGTCGCTGGTGACGCTCGTTAGGGAGGTAAATATTTAGGTTCGCCGTCAGCGTTTTATAGCGTCAGGGACCCCCATATACTATCTAATAAATGTTTTAACCCCTTGATTGCCCCCTAGTTAACCCTTTCACCACTGATCACTGTATAACCGTTACGGGTGACGTTGGTTAGTTCGTTTATTTTTTATAGTGTCAGGGCACCCGCCGTTTATTACCGAATAAAGGTTTAGCCCCCTGATCGCCCGGCGGTGATATGCGTCGCCCCAGGCAGCGTCAGATTAGCGCCAGTACCGCTAACACCCACGCACACAGCATACGCCTCCCTTAGTGGTATAGTATCTGTACGGATCAATATCTGATCCGATCAGATCTATACTAGCGTCCCCAGCAGTTTAGGGTTCCCAAAAACGCAGTGTTAGCGGGATCAGCCCAGATACCCGCTAGCACCTGCGTTTTTCCCCTCCGCCCGGCCCAGCCCACCCAAGTGCAGTATCGATCGATCACTGTCACTTACAAAACACTAAACGCATAACTGCAGCGTTCGCAGAGTCAGGCCTGATCCCTGCGATCGCTAACAGTTTTCTTGGTAGCGTTTTGGTGAACTGGCAAGCACCAGCCCCAGGCAGCGTCAGGTTAGCGCCAGTACCGCTAACACCCACGCACGCACCGTACACCTCCCTTAGTGGTATAGTATCTGAACGGATCAATATCTGATCCGATCAGATCTATACTAGCGTCCCCAGCAGTTTAGGGTTCCCAAACACGCAGTGTTAGCGGGATCAGCCCAGATACCTGTTAGCACCTGCGTTTTGCCCCTCTGCCCGGCCCAGCCCACCCAAGTGCAGTATCAATCGATCACTGTCACTTACAAAACACTAAACGCATAACTGCAGCGTTCGCAGAGTCAGGCCTGATCCCTGTGATCGCTAACAGTTTTTTTGGTAGCGTTTTGGTGAACTGGCAAGCACCAGCCCCAGGCAGCGTCAGGTTAGCGCCAGTACCGCTAACACCCACGCACGCACCGTACACCTCCCTTAGTGGTATAGTATCTGAACGGATCAATATCTGATCTGATCAGATCTATACTAGTGTCCCCAGCAGTTTAGGGTTCCCACAAACGCAGTGTTAGCGGGATCAGCCCAGATACCTGCTAGCACCTGCGTTTTGCCCCTCCGCCCGGCCCAGCCCAGCCCACCCAAGTGCAGTATCGATCGATCACTGACACTTACAAAACACTACACGCATAACTGCAGCGTTCGCAGAGTCAGGCCTGATCCCTGCGATCGCTAACAGTTTTTTTTGTAGCGTTTTGGTGAACTGGCAAGCACCAGTGGCCTAGTACACCCCGGTCGTAGTCAAATCAGCACTGCAGTAACACTTGGTGACGTGGCGAGTCCCATAAGTGCAGTTCAAGCTGGTGAGGTGGCAAGCACAAGTAGTGTCCCGCTGCCACCAAAAAGACAAACACAGGCCCGTCGTGCCCATAGTGCCCTTCCTGCTGCATTCGCCAATCCTAATTGGGAACCCACCGCTTCTGCAGCGCCCGTACTTCCCCCATTCACATCCCCAACTAAATGCAGTCGGCTGCATGAGAGGCATTTTCTTTATGTCCTCACGAGTACCCCTACCCAGCGAACCCCCCCAAAAAAGATGTCGTGTCTGCAGCAAGCGCGGATATAGGCGTGACACCCGCTATTATTGTCCCTCCTGTCCTGACAATCCTGGTCTTTGCATTGGTGAATGTTTTGAACGCTACCATTCACTAGTTGAGTATTAGCGTAGGGTACAGCATTGCACAGACTAGGCACACTTTCACAGGGTCTCCCAAGATGGCATCGCATTTTGAGAGACCCGAACCTGGAACCGGTTACAGTTATAAAAGTTAGTTACAAAAAAAAGTGTAAAAAAAAAAAAAAAAACACATACAAAAATATAAAATAAAAAAAAATAGTTGTCGTTTTATTGTTCTCTCTCTCTCTATTCTCTCTATTGTTCTGCTCTTTTTTACTGTATTCTATTCTGCAATGTTTTATTATTATGTTTTATCATGTTTGCTTTTCAGGTATGCAATTTTTTATACTTTACCGTTTACTGTGCTTTATTGTTAACCATTTTTTTGTCTTCAGGTACGCCATTCACGACTTTGAGTGGTTATACCAGAATGATGCCTGCAGGTTTAGGTATCATCTTGGTATCATTCTTTTCAGCCAGCGGTCGGATTTCATGTAAAAGCAATCCTAGCGGCTAATTAGCCTCTAGACTGCTTTTACAAGCTGTGGGAGGGAATGCCCCCCCCCAACGTCTTCCGTGTTTTTCTCTGGCTCTCCTGTCTCAACAGGGAACCTGAAAATGCAGCCGGTGATTCAGCCAGCTGACCATAGAGCTGATCAGAGACCAGAGTGGCTCCAAACATCTCTATGGCCTAAGAAACCGGAAGCTACGAGCATTTTATGACTTAGATTTCGCCGGATGTAAACAGCGCCATTTGGAAATTGGGAAAGCATTTTATCACACCGATCTTGGTGTGGTCAGATGCTTTGAGGGCAGAGGAGAAATCTAGGGTCTAATAGACCCCAA
Organism: Lithobates septentrionalis; assembly: GCA_037952835.1. Taxonomy (NCBI): domain Eukaryota; kingdom Metazoa; phylum Chordata; class Amphibia; order Anura; family Ranidae; genus Lithobates; species Lithobates septentrionalis. Next base: position 41,375 of record JBBDGP010001589.1, on the reverse strand, counting down.
TTTTTGCAAAAAAGAGTACCTGTCACTACCTATTGCTATGATAGGGGATATTTACATTCCCTGAGATAACAATAAAAATGATTTAAAAAAAAAAAAAATTATAATAAAGAAAAAAAAAAAAAATTATAATAAAGAAAAAAAATAAAAAATAAAAAAAAGTGCCCCTGTCCCCCCTGCTCTCGCGCTAAGGCGAACGCAAGCGTCGGTCTGGCGTCAAATGTAAACAGCAATTGCACCATGCATGTGAGGTATCACCGCGAACGTCAGATCGAGGGCAGTAATTTTAGCAGTAGACCTCCTCTGTAAATCTAAAGTGGTAACCTGTAAAGGCTTTTAAAAATGTATTTAGTTTGTCGCCACTGCACGTTTGTGCGCAATTTTAAAGCATGTCATGTTTGGTATCCATGTACTCGGCCTAAGATCATCTTTTTTATTTCATCAAACATTTGGGCAATATAGTGTGTTTTAGTGCATTAAAATTTAAAAAAAGTGTGTTTTTTCCCCAAAAAATGCGTTTGAAAAATCGCTGCGCAAATACTGTGTGAAAAAAAAAAAATGAAACACCCACCATTTTAATCTGTAGGGCATTTGCTTTAAAAAAAATATATAATGTTTGGGGGTTCAAAGTAATTTTCTTGCAAAAAAAATTTATTTTGTTATGTAATCAAAAAGTGTCAGAAAGGGGGGCGGAGCCGGCGGCCAGAGCTGATGGTAGTGTGAGGAGAAAGCTCTGCTACAACGGCCTGTATATCGCGGCTCACAGCTAACCTACACGGACCCAAATTGTACCCACAGCAAGGGGAGACCAGGAGGAACAAAGTGGTCACAATGAACAAACGGAAATCGAGAGAGGGACCGAGAAAATTGACCGATTTCTACCCCCTCACGGCCGGCCGAGATTTCCAAGATGGCGCCCGCTCTGCAGAAAGAAATCCAGCATCCCCTGCACACTCCTGCAGCCATCCGTCGCCATTCCTGGGTGAGTCTGATCCCAAATGTTATCCACTGCCATCCTCACCCTCTGATAGCCCTGTGAAACAAAAGAGGAAGATTGGGGTGGAAGAGGAGAATCAGGATGAGGCAGGGACGGAGGGAGAAATAATGGAGGAATCCTCCCCTTATGGCCAGCAGCTAGATGCTTTCCCCACTTCAGGTCAGCCCATCCTAGATACCACAATGAAAGAAATGTTACTGACCCTCAGGGGGGCCCTTCAGCAGGACATGTCTTCATTTATGCAGAACACTAAAACTGAACTGTCAGCGTTCAGCAGCAGAGTCACTTATGTGGAAAAAAAAAAATGGAGGAATTCACTTTAGCACATAATGAGCTGGTGGATGCTCACTTTAATGTGGAAGATGAGATCACATCCATGCGCCTCAAAATGGCAGACATCGAAGACAGGGCACGCAGGAATAACATTAAATTCAGAGGGATCTCTGAATCAATCAAACCAGCTGAACTTACAGCGTACCTCCAAAAGCTCATGACCACGGTCCTGCCGTCTCTGGGGCCTAATGACCTAATTAGCCTCTAGACTGCTTTTACAAGCTGTGGGAGGGAATGCCCCCCCCCAACGTCTTCCGTGTTTTTCTCTGGCTCTCCTGTCTCAACAGGGAATCTGAAAATGCAGCCGGTGATTCAGCCAGCTGACCATAGAGCTGATCAGAGACCAGAGTGGCTCCAAACATCTCTATGGCCTAAGAAACCGGAAGCTACGAGCATTTTATGACTTAGATTTCGCCGGATGTAAACAGCGCCATTGGGAAATTGGGAAAGCATTTTATCACACCGATCTTGGTGTGGTCAGATGCTTTGAGGGCAGAGGAGAAATCTAGGGTCTAATAGACCCCAATTTTTGCAAAAAAGAGTACCTGTCACTACCTATTGCTATGATAGGGGATATTTACATTCCCTGAGATAACAATAAAAATGATTTAAAAAAAAAAAAAATTATAATAAAGAAAAAAAAAAAAAATTATAATAAAGAAAAAAAATAAAAAATAAAAAAAAGCGCCCCTGTCCCCCCTGCTCTCGCGCTAAGGCGAACGCAAGCGTCGGTCTGGCGTCAAATGTAAACAGCAATTGCACCATGCATGTGAGGTATCACCGCGAACGTCAGATCGAGGGCAGTAATTTTAGCAGTAGACCTCCTCTGTAAATCTAAAGTGGTAACCTGTAAAGGCTTTTAAAAATGTATTTAGTTTGTCGCCACTGCACGTTTGTGCGCAATTTTAAAGCATGTCATGTTTGGTATCCATGTACTCGGCCTAAGATCATCTTTTTTATTTCATCAAACATTTGGGCAATATAGTGTGTTTTAGTGCATTAAAATTTAAAAAAAGTGTGTTTTTTCCCCAAAAAATGCGTTTGAAAAATCGCTGCGCAAATACTGTGTGAAAAAAAAAAAATGAAACACCCACCATTTTAATCTGTAGGGCATTTGCTTTAAAAAAAATATATAATGTTTGGGGGTTCAAAGTAATTTTCTTGCAAAAAAAATTTATTTTGTTATGTAATCAAAAAGTGTCAGAAAGGGGGGCGGAGCCGGCGGCCAGAGCTGATGGTAGTGTGAGGAGAAAGCTCTGCTACAACGGCCTGTATATCGCGGCTCACAGCTAACCTACACGGACCCAAATTGTACCCACAGCAAGGGGAGACCAGGAGGAACAAAGTGGTCACAATGAACAAACGGAAATCGAGAGAGGGACCGAGAAAATTGACCGATTTCTACCCCCTCACGGCCGGCCGAGATTTCCAAGATGGCGCCCGCTCTGCAGAAAGAAATCCAGCATCCCCTGCACACTCCTGCAGCCATCCGTCGCCATTCCTGGGTGAGTCTGATCCCAAATGTTATCCACTGCCATCCTCACCCTCTGATAGCCCTGTGAAACAAAAGAGGAAGATTGGGGTGGAAGAGGAGAATCAGGATGAGGCAGGGACGGAGGGAGAAATAATGGAGGAATCCTCCCCTTATGGCCAGCAGCTAGATGCTTTCCCCACTTCAGGTCAGCCCATCCTAGATACCACAATGAAAGAAATGTTACTGACCCTCAGGGGGGCCCTTCAGCAGGACATGTCTTCATTTATGCAGAACACTAAAACTGAACTGTCAGCGTTCAGCAGCAGAGTCACTTATGTGGAAAAAAAAAAATGGAGGAATTCACTTTAGCACATAATGAGCTGGTGGATGCTCACTTTAATGTGGAAGATGAGATCACATCCATGCGCCTCAAAATGGCAGACATCGAAGACAGGGCACGCAGGAATAACATTAAATTCAGAGGGATCTCTGAATCAATCAAACCAGCTGAACTTACAGCGTACCTCCAAAAGCTCATGACCACGGTCCTGCCGTCTCTGGGGCCTAATGACATAATCATAGATAGAGCCCACAGACTGCCAAAACCCTCATTCCTGCCCGACCAAATCCCCAGGGATGTCATCGCTAGGATCCATTTTTACCACATAAAGGATCAGCTGATGCGATTCGCCAGACAGCACCCCACGCTCCCTGATCCATTCACCGGAATCGCATTGTATGCAGATTTATCGCAAGCGACACTAACAGCAAGGCACAATTTGGTCCCCATTACAAAAATATTACGCAACCATAAGATTCTTTACAAGTGGGGATTTCCAGCTAAACTGCTGCTAGAAATGCAGAACGAATCGCACACGATCACTTCACTTGAAAAAGGGATGGAGCTCCTCAAAAGATGGCGTCTTCTACCTCCAGACGGAGAAGCTGCAGAACCTGACCCCCTACATGACAAAAGAAACAACCACCGTCAAAACAGAAGAGGCAGATAGGCACAGCTCTACTACACGAACACCCTGGCTGGTGGCCTTTATGAATGTGCGGTACCAATCCCAGCACCATCAACTCCTGACAACTTCCAAACTTCCCCTGCATTTAAGTGTAGGTTAAAGAAGCAGCCGTTGTTCGGCTAAAATGAACCCTAGTTATCCCCCCTTATTCAAATACAGGATGACTCCTGTGAACTGTTCTATGCAAACTTTATTGTTTGACTGTTCCACATTGCTGCATAACTCAGCTTGGTTTTTTGTTCATGTTTTTTCTTTTCTTTTTAATATTCTGAAATTTACCTCAGGATCTTTACCTCAAATAATACACATACCCTTCAACATCTCAAGAGCATATTGCTTATTGGTTCCTACCACTAGATGGCAGCAGCTGGCACTAATTGAATTGAATGAACATTAAAATAGTATCACACAATGTGAGAGGTTTAAACAGCCCCTACAAGCGCAGGGCCATGTGGAAGTCAGCTCTGGACCTGAAATGTGACATCCTGTGTGCACAAGAAACACACTTCGCCAGCAGCAAACCTCCAAAGGGCACGCACAAGAAATTCCCCAAAGTGTTCACCGCCAATGACATTTCAAAAAAAAACGGGGTATTGATCGCTGTTAAGGACACACTAACCTTTTCTTTATTACAGATTCATAATGACCCCCATGGACGCTTTATTATTTTGGTTGCTGAAATAGACCGGGTCCTCTACACACTGGTAAACCTATATGCCCCAAATGTTAAACCACTGAAGTTTATACGTAAAGTTGTCACACTTGCCAAATCCTTACAAAAGGGCAATCTCATAATATGTGGGGATTTCAATATGGTTATGAATGATGTACTAGATTCTTCCTCGGTGGCTTTGAGGAAGAGGCCCTCTTTGGGATCCTGGAGTCATGAAGAAAGACTCTTTGATCCATGGCGCTGCCTTAAATCCACCGAGAGGGACTACTCATACTTTTCCACAGTGCACAATAGCTACTCTAGGATTGACTTCTTTCTAACAGATATGTACACACTGCAGAAGGTGAAAAAGGCTGATATACTCAACATTACCTGGTCTGACCATGCACCCGTAACCATTGAGGTGGAGGCGGATGACAAAACTTCCCACAAACCACTATGGCGCAACAATACCTACCTTTTGTCATGCCCCCACATCAAGGCTGAGATGGAGGAGAAACTTATTGAATATTTTAAACTCAATGCCAATGGGGAATGCTCTCCAACAACGATATGGTGTGCACACAAAGCTTTTGCTAGGGGAATTCTTATTCAGATTGCCTCTAGGGAAAGAAAAAAGAAGTCACAACATTTAGCACAGCTCCACAAGTCCATTGCAGACCTAGAGGCCCAACACAAGGATCCCAGCACCACAACCCCCAACATTTTGAAACGCCTTAATTCCTGTCGTGAAGAATTGCGACAGGAACTTAGGGCAGATTACGATCTTTATTTCAAAAGGCTGAAGCTATCCTTTTATTCCCAAAATAATAGGGCTAGCAAACTTCTGGCCGCACAACTCAAAAAAAGACATGCTAAATCCAATATTACTAGCATCCAACAACATAATTCCGACACCACACTCTACAATCCTAAAGACATAGCTAATGCCTTTGGGGACTATTACAAATCCCTTTACAACCTCAACAAAGACCCACCCACCCACCAACCTACAGAAACAGAAATAGATGATTTCCTTCAAGGAATCCAACTGCCCTTAGTAGATTCAACAACACTACAAGCCCTTAATGCACCAATCACTAGTGCAGAAATTGAGACAGTTATCAAATCTCTTCCCATGCATAAATCACCAGGAGCAGACGGTTTTTCTGCTGAGTACTATAAAGCTTTTAGCTCCCTCCTAGCACCTAACCTTGTAGAAGTCTTCAACATAGCAGCCACAACAGGATCTTTCCCGAGAGAAATGCTCCAAGCAATAATAGTTACCTTACCTAAACCCGGCAAAGACGGCTCACACCCCCAAAACTATAGGCCAATATCATTGCTTAACTCTGACCTGAAGATATATGCAAAGATATTGGCAAATAGATTGTTAGAAATTACCCCTTCTCTTATAGGACTGGATCAGGTAGGATTCGTAAAAGGCAGACAAGCACCAGACGGAACTAGGATGCTATACCTCCTGCGATTCGCAGAAGTCAATCAAGTACCGAGTATCTTTCTAGCCTTAGATGCCGAAAAGGCGTTTGATAGGGTGCATTGGGGCTACCTATCAAAAACTTTACTCAAATTTGGAATATCGGGATTGATACACTCAGCGATTATGTCCCTATACTCCAACCCCACAGCCCAAGTCTATAGCTCTAGTCTCCTATCTGATCCATTCCCACTATCTAATGGTACGCGACAAGGATGCCCTCTTTCCCCAATAATTTTCTCACTCATTATAGAACCTCTGGCACAGAGTATCAGGTCCAATGAAGCTATCAATGGCATTAGAATAGGTAAAGAAAATCATAAAATTGGACTCTTTGCCGACGATATAATACTGACCTTATCTAAACCAGCAGACTCTATACTAGAACTTAAAAAGCTATTGCAAACTTTCAGTCAAGTCTCCTTTTACAAAATCAACACAAATAAATGCTTCGCTTTAACACTTCACTTACCCACAGAGGAACAGCATACTATAGAACATCTGTTCCCCTGTAACTGGAACCCCCCATCACTCACCTATCTCGGTGTGCAACTCACCTCCTCTTCCGCTAAGCTATACCCTAGCAATTACCCTCCCCTACTTGCGAATATAGAAGAAGAGATGGTCCAAATTGGCAAACTGCACATTTCATGGATGGGGAGAATAGCCGCATATCAAATGCAAATACTACCCAAACTCCTATACCATTTTAGAACACTACCCATACCTATCCCCCAATCGTTCTTCACACAATTGGCGAAAATACTAAATAAGTTTATATGGGCAGGAAAAAAATCCAGAATTGCACTGAATCATCTGTACAAACCCAAACATCTAGGTGGGGTAGGACTTCCCAACGCCTACATTTATTACCAAGCAGCTATACTAGAACAAACTCGATACTGGTTCTCATGTCAAACGGACAATAGATGGTCTGAAATAGAACAAGAAATTACCCCCGGCCATAATCTCCCAGCACTGGCATTAGCAGCCGGCATACATCACAGACCTACTACACCACAATTCCCCACTATACAAGCCTCTATCACGGCGTGGTCTTCTATGCTACGACACCCATTTACGGACACAACAATGCATGAAATACATATTCCGTTAGCAACGTATGAATATCTAATTCCAAATATCTCGACCCAAACTTTTCAAAGGAATGGGGAACACTTTCTTACATCTGACCTACAGGGACAGGAAACAATGGAAAGATATCTACTGTTTCAAATTAAGCACTACATTAAATCTAATACCCCTAGACCACTAAAAATTCCCCAAATACTTTGGCATTATCTATTAAGCAAAAACCCGGGGGAAACACAAAGGAATATCCCTATTCTACAAATTTGCTACCCCCCTATACATGCAGACTAAGGTGCCCAATATGAGAAAGTGGGAACGGGAACTAAACAAAGAATTCCCATTGCACCAATGGCATCTAGCTGTAAAAAGCAATGGCAAATCTTCAGCTTGTATAGATCATTGGGAAAACGCACAGAAGATACTGCACAGGTGGTATCTTACACCTCTACGCATCAATAAAATGAATCCGAACACTTCACCATTCTGTTGGCGGAACTGTCACAACACAGGTACCCTGTTACACATTTTGTGGAGCTGTAAGATAATAAAACAATTCTGGCAGGAAGTAGCTTCCATCATTCATACAATCACAAACACTATGGTCACGCTTAACCCTGAACTTGCCCTTCTAAGCCTAGGCATAGAAAACTTTCCTCACTTGACGAGAAAGGTTGTTATTAATATACTATTTGCGGCCCGAATATCACTAGCAAGAGAATGGCGCTCCCAAACACCCCCAAAAATTGAGGAAGTAATTTCTAGAGTGAATGCCCATTACACAATGGAAAAAATGCTTGCATATAAGGAAAGAAGATCCCAGGCCTTCCATAAACACTGGGATGTCTGGAGTTTGCTCCCTCTCACTTGTGAAATGTAAATTGTTTTTCATGATATGTAGTAAAACAACTAGGCAGATAGTGGTTTAAGACTTTAAATAAGTAGAGAAAATGATCAGTAAACCAATAAACAAATAATAATTCCAGGAGTAGTCACATCAGCAGAACCTAGACAGATTTTAATAGGTTGTGACTACACTATAAAGTATGTGTTTATATTATTATTGTAATAAGACAATATCAAGGTTTGAAGTTTTTAAGATAGTTATCTACAAAGTAAAAATTAAACATATCTTGTAAACAGCCACTAGTGACCCTCATTTAAGGTCGCTAGAGAGCTACTTTGTTCCAGACAATCAGAGGTTCCTGCTCACAGTATGTACCCAGTAGGGGTGACAGGTCCTACCTCCTGTTGAGGTTGTAAACTACGTAGATATGGGTGGCTCAGGTGGAAATATTTCTTTGTAGAATTACATCTGATATTTATCATTCACCCTGCTATGTCATTTGTTGTAAACAAAGCTTTGTATTTTATGTATCTAATGCAAATTTACAATAAAAATCTATGGTTAAAAAAAAAGTGTCAGAAAGGGCTTTGTCTTCAAGTGGTTAGAAGAGTGGGTGATGTGTGACATAAGCTTCTAAATGTTGTGCATAAAATGCCAGGACAGTTCAAAACCCCCCCAAATGACCCCATTTTGGAAAGTAGACACCCCAAGCTATTTGCTGAGAGGCATGTTGAGTCCATGGAATATTTTATATTGTGACACAAGTTGCGGGAAAGAGACAATTTTTTATTTTTTTTATTTTTTTTGCGCAAAGTTGTCACTAAATGATATATTGCTCAAACAGGCCATGGGAATATGTGAAATTACACCCCAAAATACATTCTGTTGCTTCTCCTGAGTACGGGGATACCACATGTGTGAGACTTTTTGGGAGCCTAGCCGCGTACGGGACCCCGAAAACCAAGCACCGCCTTCAGGCTTTCTAAGGCCGTAAATTTTTGATTTCACTCTTCACTGCCTATCACAGTTTCGGAGGCCATGGAATGCCCAGGTGGCAAAAAAAAAACCCAAATGACCCCATTTTGGAAAGTAGACACCCCAAGCTATTTGCTGAGAGGTATAGTGAGTATTTTGCAGACCTCACTTTTTGTCACAAAGTTTTGAAAATTGAAAAAAAAATTTTTTTCTCGTCTTTCTTAATTTTCAAAAACAAATGAGAGCTGCAAAATACTCACCATGCCTCTCAGCAAATAGCTTGGGGTGTATACTTTCCAAAATGGGGTCATTTGGGGGGGGGGGGGGGGGGTTGTGCCACCTGGGCATTCCATGGCCTCCGAAACTGTGATAGGTAGTGAGGAGTAAAATCAAAAATGTACGCCCTTAGAAATCCTGAAGGCAGTGATTGGATTTCCGGGCCCCGTATGCGGCTAGGCTCCCAAAAAGTCCCACACATGTGGTATCCCCATACTCAGGAGAAGCAGCTAAATGTATTTTGGGGTGCAATTCCACATATGCCCATGGCCTGTGTGAGCAATATATCATTTAGTGACAACTTTGTGCAAAAAAAAAAAATTTGTCACTTTCCCGCAACTTGTGTCAAAATATAAAACATTCCATGAACTCAACATGCCTCAAAGCAAATAGCTTGGGGTGTCTACTTTCCAAAATGGGGTCATTTGGGGGGGGTTTATGCCATCTGGGCATTTTATGGCCTTCAAAACTGTGATAGGTAGTGAGGAGTAAAATCAAAAATGTACGCCCTTAGAAATCCTGAAGGCAGTGATTGGTTTTCGGGGCCCCGTACGCGGCTAGGCTCCCAAAAAGTCCCACACATGTGGTATCCCCATACTCAGGAGAAGCAGCTAAATGTATTTTGGGGTGCAATTCCACATATGCCCATGGCCTGTGTGAGCAATATATCATTTAGTGACAACTTTTTGTAAATTTTTGTTTTTTTTTGTCATTATTCAATCACTTTGGACAAAAAAAAATGAATATTCAATGGGCTCAACATGCCTCTCAGCAATTTCCTTGGGGTGTCTACTTTCCAAAATGGGGTCATTTGTGGGGGTTTTGTACTGCCCTGCCATTTTAGCACCTCAAGAAACGACATAGGCAGTCATAAATTAAAGGCTGTGTAAATTCCAGAAAATGTACCCTAGTTTGTAGGCGCTATAACTTTTGTGCAAATCAATAAATATACACTTATTGACATTTTGTTTACCAAAGACATGTGGCCGAATACATTTTGGCCTAAATGTATGACTAAAATTGAGTTTATTGGATTTTTTTTAGAACAAAAAGTAGAAAATATCATTTTTTTTCAAAATTTTCGGTCTTTTTCCGTGTATAGCGCAATAAATAAAAACGGCAGAGGTGATCAAATACCATCAAAAGAAAGCTCTATTTGTGGGAAGAAAAGGACGCAAATTTCGTTTGGGTACAGCATTGCATGACCGCGCAATTAGCAGTTAAAGCGACGCAGTGCCGAATTGTAAAAAGTGCTCTGGTCAGGAAGGGGGTAAAACCTTCCGGGGCTGAAGTGGTTAAAATAATTAAAAAAAAGAAATTAGGGGTTTACAACCCATTTAATAGGCAGTAGAGATGAGCCGAACACCCCCCTAGTTCGGTTTGCACCAGAACCTGCGAACGGACCGAAAATTCGCACGAACGTTAGAACCCCATTGATGTCTATGGGACTCGAACGTTCAAAATCAAAAGTGCTCATTTTAAAGGCTAATTTGCATGGTATTGTCCTAAAAATGGTTTGGGGACCCAGGTCCTGCCCCAGGGGACATATATCAATGCAAAAAAAACTTTTAAAAACGGCCGGTTTTTTGGGAGCAGTGATTTTAATGATGCTTAAAGTTAAAAAAAGTGAAATATTCCTTTAAATATCATACCTGGGGGGTGTATATAGTATGCCGCGTGTTTGGCGCGTGTTTCCCGTGCTTAGAACAGTCCCTGCACAAAATGTCATTTTTAAAGGAAAAAAGTCATTTAAAACTGCTTACGGCTTTAATGTAATGTCGGGTCCTGGCAATATGGATGAAAATCAGTGAGACAAACAGCATGGGTACCCCCCAGTCCATTACCAGGCCCTTTGGGTCTTGTATGGATATTAAGGGGAACCCCGAACCTAAATTAAAAAAAGGAAAGGCGTGGGGCCACCAGGCCCTATATACTCTGAACAGCAGTATACAGGCGGTGCAAACAAGACAGGGACTGTAGGTTTGTTGTTAAGTAGAATCTGTTTGTAATTTTGAACTGGTACATTTTTAACGTGTTTAGCTCCAGCCAAAAAATCTATTTTAAGCTTTTTGGAAAACATAGGGAAGGGTTATCACCCCTGTGACATTTGTTTTGCCTTCTGTGCTCCTCTTCAGAAGATTTCACCTCATTTTTTGTCCCAATGACAAATGTTTTTTTGAAAATTTGTTTTTTTTTTTGTGAAACTAGGATTGGTGATAAACCATCAGTGGAAAGGAGAAACGTTTTTCCCATATTAACTCTTACAGGAGAGAATTTCCCTTCCTAGGGGTAGATTTTATCTCACTTCCTGTTGTCTCCTTCCGTTTGCAAGTAGGAGTCATTTGTAAGTTGGATGTTTAAAAATAGGGGCCTGCCCTATATACTCAGCAGAAATTTGGGCCTTGTGGCCACAACACTGTAAGCCCTCACAGGGCCCTGCTGTGAAATATTAGATCAAGAATTGTAATTACATGCCCCTGTTGAACAGGGGCAGAAAAATTGGGCCTTTGGTGGTGGTGGTGCTAGTGCCACAACACTGTAAGTCCTCACTCGCTCTTGGTGGGCGCAAAAACGGGTCCTGCTGTGAAATATTAGATCGAGAATTGTAATTACATGCCCCTGTTGAACAGGGGCTGAAAAATTGGGCCTTAGGCACTGGTGCTGGTGCCACAACACTGCAACCCCTCACAGATAATCTAGTTGGAGTGCAGAAACGAGCCCTGCTGCAAAGTATTGCATCAAAAATTGTAATTACTGTTAAACACTGTGCAGAGGTCGCACTACACTAACTTGTAGTTTTAGCTGAACACTGTGAGCAGGACGCACTAGACTAACTTGTAGCTTTAGCTGAACACTGTGCAGAGGTCTCACTACACTAACTTGTAGTTTTAGCTGAACACTGTGAGCAGGATGCACTACACTAACTTGTAGCTTTAGCTGAATACTGTGCAGAGGTCTCACTACACTAACTTGTAGTTTTAGCTGAACACTGTGAGCAGGACGCACTACACTAACTTGTAGCTTTAGCTGAACACTGTGAGGCGGACGCACTACCCTAACTTGTAGCTTTAGCTGAACACTGCACTACACTAACTTGTAGTTTTAGCTGAACACTGTGCAGAGGTCACACTAAACTAACTTGTAGCTTTAACTGAACACTCTGAGGAGGAGGCACTACACTAACTGTAAATAGTCTAGCTGCCTGACTGGTACTAATAGGATCAAACGAACACCAGCAATTTTCTTCAGGTAGCTGTAAATACTGTAACAAGACAAGCCTGCCTGTGAGTAGGAAGATAATAGGAATGGAACTAGCTAAACTGAATACAGTGTATATATATGTATGTATATATATATATATATATATATATATATATATATATATATATATATATATATATATATATATATGCACAACACCTGGGATGAATATATATACACAATACACTATAAGTGCAGCTAACTCACTGACTGTCCTGCCTAATCTAGCTAACTCAAATGAAATGACACTGTCTGTCTCTCTCTATCTAAGCACGCCGGAACACACTACACAGGGCCGCCATGCAGGTGGCCTTATATAGTGTGGGGCGTGTTCTAAACCCCCTGAGCCATAATTGGCCAAAGCCACCCTGGCTTTGGCTAATTACAGCTCTCTCTACCGACGGCGCTGTGATTGGCCTAGCATGCGGGTCATAGTGCATGCTTGGCCAATCATCAGCCAGCAATGCACTGCGATGCCGCAGTGAATTATGGGCCGTGACGCGCCACACGAATTTGTCGCGAACGGTCCATATCGTTCGCAGTTCGTCGAACGATCGAACAGCCGATGTTCGAGTCGAACATGGGTTCGACTCGAACACGAAGCTCATCCCTAATAGGCAGTATATTTTTCAGTAGGACAGTTCATCTTAAAAGTTGTTTGTAATCCCTTTTATTTGGGGTAATACAAACGTAAAGAAATCAGTAAAAAAATGGAAATTATGATTACTGACCCTCTTGTCAGAAAAACACCAATTTAGTTGTGCACATAACTGATATCTCTAAGCAAAAAAAGAGAGAAAAAAAGGAAACATTATGAAAGGAAACACAATGGAAGCGAATGCTGTGGCCTTCTGACACAACAGCCGGTATGGTAAATAGACTGATTTGAGAAATCTACAGGTTTATTGATAGCTTAAGACTTTACATTTGTCCTTCCCACTCTTTGGGAAGCATTCTAAATAAACTTTTTTCACTTATCTGTAAATGTATTAAGCCACAACAGGTCATGTAATGCCTTTATCTCTTATTTGTTCAGTCCTTTTAAGCCAATGAAGGTCAGACATTTTAGCAACACTTGTGTCCCTGCCAGGAAGACTGAAGTCAGACAGACTTCTTCTGTATCAGAATATTTAGGATAATTAAATGTCATGTGGCGCTGTTTCCAAAATATGTCAGTGATGTTGCTCCAGGAGAAAGTTTTTTATTTTTATATCTAAGGAACATGGAAACCTTCACAGCTTGTCAAAGAATTTGACATGCTGTGAAGGTTTGACGTAGGGACAATTTTATTGTGGTTACATCATATTCTTTTTTTCAAATTACTAACAAATATAATTGTTTCTTATTAGGTAATATACAAAAAGTATATAAACAAAATAATGCTGCACTGCCCACTCTGACCCCTCTTTCCTAAGAGCCCTTTCACACTGAGTAGCCCCGGACGTCGTCGGTAAAACGCTGCTATTTTTAGTGGCGCTTTACCGTCGTTTTTGCGGCGCTATTCGGCTTATAGCGGGGCGCTTTTAACTAGAGCTGCACGATTATGGCTAAAATGAGAATCATAATTTTTTTGCTTAGAAGATAGATCACGATTCTCTCACGATTCTCACAGCGTAACATCATCTTTCACATTAAACAAAATAATTGGGCTAACTTTATGGTTTCGTTTTTGTTTTTGTTTTAGTTTTAATTCATTGAAGTGTATCTTTCCAAAAAAATTGCGTTTGAAAGACCACTGTGCAAATACAGTGTTACAAAAAAAATATTGCAACAATGGCCATTTTATTCCCTAGGGCTTCTGCTAAAAAATATATATATATAATGTTTGGGAGTTCCAAGTAATTTTATAGCAAAAAAAAAACTGATTTTAACTGTAAGAAACAAGTGTCAGAAAAAGGTTTAGACTTTAAGTGGTTAAACTTCCTGCATATTCACACAGAAGTTTTATCCCCTTGATCTAAGCTGAAAGAGTTACAATGTTGTTAAAAACTTGGCAGACTGCCAGAGTGAGCAGAGAACTCTCTATACTTGTTACATGAAAGATTCGGGAAACACTGCAATACAGATTGTCAGAGGGGGTGAATCGAGATCGCAATCTTTTAACGATTAATTGTGCAGCTCTACATTTAACCCCAGCTAGCAGCCGAAAAAGGGTTAAAACCAGCCGCAAAGCGCTGCTACAGCGGCGCTTTGCCGGCAGTTCGGCGGCGCTGCCCATTGATTTCAATGGGCAGGGGCGCTTTTGGAGCGATGAGTTCACCGCTCATAATGCGCTCCAAAGAAGCTGCTGGCAGTACTTTTTCTGATGCCCTGCCAGTGCACCCTCGGGCTTTCACACTGGAGTGAATGGAGCCACTGTTTCAGGAAGCTTTGCAGGCACTATTTTTAATGCTATAGCGCCTGCAAAGCGCCTCAGTGTGAAAGGGGTCTAAAAGAGGCTAGGTTAAAGCGCAACCAAACTCATCGATTTAACAGTTTAAAAAACAGTTACATCCCGATGCATGCCGAAATTGTAACTGTCCCTGTTGCTCGTCCTCTCAACCAAACTGTCAAACCATCAAATCACTGGTGTCATAACTGATCACATGTGGAGCACCATGAAGTTGAAGTACAAACAAAGGCTAAGATAACAGCTTCCATGACTGAAAATGAGGAGGGATTAGATCCACTTTAAATGTTCCCCCCTGGATAATCCTAAATCATATACAAAGATACCCAGCAGTATAGCACTACCACAGGAGGAGACAGGAGAAAAGCTATTTGAAAAACATGCCTATTGCCTAAGGCCCCTTTCACACTTATACGACTTGTCCCACAAATTTGTACTGCAAAATCGTATGACAAGTCATTCTCCATGATTTTCAATGACTACCATTCATATTGGCACGACTTTAAGTCGTGCAGACTTGAAAGTAGTCCCTGCACTACTTTGGTCCAACTTCTATGCGAGTTGTACTCCATAGACCTCAATATTAAACCCTCAAGTAGCATGCAAATCGTGCCTGAATAATATAGACACGATTTCAGTACGACTTTGTAAGCACAAGCCTGGCTCGCTAATCGGGAAAGGAAAACTTTTTTTCCTTTCGCGATGAGCCACAGGCAGTGCTGACAGCTGTCTGGTATGAATCCTGAGGGGGAACGCCGCGCCAAGTTTTAAATGAAAAAAAACGGCGTGGGTTCCCTCCCAGGGGCATACCAGGCCCTTAGGTCTGGTATGGATCTAAGGGGAACCCCTACGCTGAAAAATCGGCATGGGGTCCCCCCAAAATCCATGCCAGACACTTATCCGAGCACGCAGCCCGGCCGGTCAGGAATGGGGGTGGGGACGAGCGAGCGCCCCCCCCTCCTGGACCGTACCAGGCCGCATGCCCTACAAATTTGAGTTTGAGCAGAAAATCGCTCACACGCGCACGACAAAACTCGCAAATGCGCAGATAAACGCGCAAATGGTGCATTTCTGTTCATTTCTATGGGGATAAAAACGCTCCATGAATGCTCAAATCTGCTCAATTTGAGCTACAAAAAAAAGCTCCAGAACTTTTTTGAGCTTCAGGCGTTTGTTTGGCTGCAGGCAACTTGGAGTGGAGATGTGAACCATCTCCATAGAGAATAATTGACTTTTTCTCCTCCAGTGTGTTGGAGCTTAATGCTACAAAATGCTGAGGTGTGAATGGGACCTTTAAACAGAGAAAAAAAAAGTCAAACCCCTGTAAAGGCGGTGTTTTTTAAACTCAATGTGCATGAGGCCTTATCTACACTTTCTGCGAAATTGTTATGAAAGTGTAATTAGGAATTGACATCCAGTTGCAACAGATATGTTATTGTGGCTCCCTCCTGCCAAAACAGCTGGACCTTATTCATCAACATGTACTAATAACTGGAGTTAGCAGCCACAAAACACCTTGAGATTTTCAGGTGTCTCGTGTAAATCCAGTTCTTAGTAAAACACATTGCTATGTCATATGGGATGTTTCTTGTTAGAGTTAGTGGCTGACAGATCCCTTTGCATTATCTAAATCAGGGGTCTCCAAACTTTCTAAACAAAGGGCCAGTTTACATTGATGATGTCAGTAGAGGGAATGGTGCTCCATCATTAATGTCAGTTGGTGGAATAGTGCCTCAAGGGCAGAAAAAGACAAGCAAAGAGCCATATCCGGCCCCCGTGCCGCAGTTTGGAGACCACTGATCTAAAGCATTGGATGTACTGATGAGGAGAAACTAGACCACATAAAGAAACAAAAGACTGATGGTTGCATGGTGTGCGGGCAATAGAAAGAGCATAATACTTTATTTATTTATTTTTTTTTTAGAAGAGAGGTATGATGGGGCCCCTTATGGAAGTAAGAGGGGATTTCGTAAAAGACAAAGCAGGGATTGCTCAGAAATCTGGGATTTATACTGTAATGCTGTAGATATTTCATTAAAAAGGGTTCTAGATTGTAAGCTCTAACGAGCAGGGCCCTCTGATCCCTCCTGTATTGAATTGTATTGCAACTGTACTGTCTGCCCTCATGTTGTAAAACGCTGTGCAAACTGTTGGCACTATATAAATCCTGTATAATAATAATAAACCATATTTCTTTTAATAGTAATAGTAGAATTATTATCCATGTATATTGTGCATGCCGCCCTCTGCACTATTCCACATCATCCTATCTGGACTAGGTGATCTGGTGTCTTTGTTCAAATTTACCAACTGTGTAACTATGCAACCTCCTTGCTAAATAGTCCTTTGCCACAGAGATCTTCTATCCAATGCTGCAATTTTTCAAATGCGCTTATACAGTTCTTTAAATAGTTTCTAGGAATTAATTATTCTGTATAAAAAAGAGCCCCAGGAATACACTGCTGAATTACAGTTTTGAACAGGTCATGTTTTCAGAATTTCCCTTTAAATGAAATGGCTGTGGTAATTACTAAGGCAGTGAAACCTGTGCAAAATAATGGGAAGCCTGAAAACATGACCTGTTGGGGCGCCTTGAGGACTGGAGTTGAGAAACACTGCATTAGTGTAGAAAACCTTCTGAGTGCATTCAGAATGCTTTTCTCAGGATTTGGATATTCAATTGCTTAAAAACAGAGGTTTTTTTTTTTAACCACTTAAGGACCAGAAGGATTTACCCCCTTAATAACCAGGCCATTTTTTTGCAATACGGCACTGCGTCACTTTAACTGACAATGCGCAGTCATGCAAAGCTGTTCCCAAACAAAATTTGTCCTTTTTTTCCCCACAAATAGAGCTTTCTTTTGGTGGTATTTGATCACCTCTGCGGTTTTGCTATAAACAAAAAAAGAGTGCCAATTTTAAAAAAAACAAACCAATATTTTGTCAACAAAATCGGGGATAGATAGAAATAGATTTATGGCATTTTTATTATTATTATTTTTTTTAACTAGTAAATCAGCGATTTTTAGCGGGACTGACTGGAGGAGGAGAGAGATTGCTGATTCTGACCACTAGGATCAGCAGGTCTGTCTCTAACTCCCCTGTCAGAACGGGGATCTGTTTGTTTACACTGACAGGTCCCCGTTCTGGCTCTCGTTCTCGCAATTGCGGGTGGCCGGCGGACATCACAGCCACCAGCAACGCGCATCGGGTCCCCCGTTGTACAGCGGGTGCACGCCTACTAAGGCTCCTTAAAAGGAGCCATCATACACCTACAGCGATTTAAGGGGAATTTATAACAATGGCGCCTGGGTGGCAAGTGGTTAAACAGACCTTTCTTCTCTTCTAAAAAAAATAAAAATAAAAACATTTTCCATCTCTCCTAGCAATTTCTAATAGTGCACACTGCTTGCTTTTTTTTTTTTTTTACAAATACTCTTTATTGTATATATGAACAGTTGCATGCTTTCTGCAAGCCTAAAATGTGGACAAATCAAACAGTTGAACTGCTGTATGTGTGTGTGGGCTCCATCGGACATTTTCCATCGGATTTTCCGACACACAAAGTTGGAGAGCAGGAGATAAAATTTTCCGACAACAAAATCCGTTGTCGGAAATTCCGATCGTGTGTACACAAATCTGACGGACAAAGTGCCACGCATGCTCAGAATAAATAAAGAGACGAAAGTTATTGGCCACTGCCCCGTTTATAGTCCCGACGTACGTGTTTTACGTCACCGCGTTCAGAATGATCGGATTTTCCGACAACTTTGTGCGACCGTGTGTAGACAAAACAAGTTTGAGCCAACATTCGTCGGAAAAAATCCTAGGATTTTGTTGTCGGAATGTCCGAGCAAAGTCCGACCGTGTGTACGGGGCATTAGATGTAGATTTTTGGGATGAAAAGCTGCATGCTGTGTGTTTTTACAACAACTATCTAAAGCCCACTGGACTTTTTGTGAGTCGCACTAACACACTTATTAGTGGTTATTATGGATTGCTACAAGAACTAAAGAGTATATTTTCCCCACCATGCTCAGATGCTGGAACAGGCCTCTTTAACACAACTCCCTGATTCTGTTTTATTGTTTTTATTTCAATTTGTGTAAATTAGTTTTATCAGGAAAAAAAACGT
This sequence comes from Lithobates septentrionalis, assembly GCA_037952835.1. Lineage (NCBI taxonomy): Eukaryota > Metazoa > Chordata > Amphibia > Anura > Ranidae > Lithobates > Lithobates septentrionalis. The sequence continues at coordinate 22,424 of JBBDGP010001589.1, read as the reverse complement.
AAACGAAAAAATGAATTTCAATGACATTCAATGTTTATCCCTGTATTTTTTCTGCTATTGATATTTATTTGTCTTAAAATAAATCAGAGATCTTTTTTCTCTAGAGAGTGTTAAAAATGGCATCAGTTGTAGCTAAAGAGCTCATGCCAGACCACAGAACATTCTGCAATCGCTCCCAATGAAACAAAGTGTGCTAGGGTGGAAGCAAGCTGTTCTGGACAAAGTTGAAGCAATAATACTGAAGGTTTTGGCATGAATAACATGGAAGTTGTGACATATCAACCCATGTAACATATCTATACTATAGTTAAAATATACCATTTGACAAAGAAAAAATAGATATTCATCCCCACCAAAAGTTAGAAAACTAAAAAGTCAATCTACTGTGGCATTGGGAAAGTAAACATTAAAATCTGATCTCAAATAGAGTTGGGCGAATGGTTCGGACCAAGCAAAAGTTCGACCCGAACATCGCCTGTTCGCCCATTCGGCAAACACCTAAAATTGCGGGGCATTTGGCGCGATGTTTGCCCCCCTGGGCGCCCCAAAATACACTGCGTGCTGCACAGGGCATTCTAGGCCCTAATTGGGCAAAGCTTGGCACTGGACGATGCATGCTGGATCAGTGTCATCACAAGGAGAGGTGCCACCAGGTGACATTGCCAGGTGGCTCTGCCCCTTACCTTTATAAGAACTGTCAAACGGTGGGGCCTGCAGCAGGCGGTAAGCCTTCATTGCGGGCGGAGTGTTTTTTTTTTCTTTTTTCAGGTCCAGCAGTGGCGGCGGTGTCGTGATTGACGATGGATCTACATTGTGGGACATTTTTTTCCAAAAATTTTAATAAAGGAATTGTCAAAAACTGTGGGGTTTTTTTTTTACATCTTTTTTGGTGAATGAGTACGGGGTACAATGTACCCCATACTCATTCACATAGGGGGGCCGGGATCTTCAGAGCCCCCCTGGTCCCAAAGCACCCCCTCTATTTTGAGGGCATATGGCCTGGTATGGCTAAGAAGGGTGGAGCATGCTCACCCCCTCCCCTTTCCTGCCAGGCTGCAAGCTCGGATAAGGGTCTGGTATAGATTTTGGGGGACCCCACGCTGTTTTTTTTTTAAATTCTGGCATGAGGGTTTCCCTCAAAATCCATATCAGACCCAAAGGGCCTGGTATGGCAGCCACTATCTGACTGAAATTCAAGTGCCTAACATAGACACAGCACAGGAGACACCGTGAAGAGGACAATTTGTTCTATGCTGGGCCCTCCCTATAATTTTACACTAAAGGGAAATAATGACAGGTGGAGAGATCCAGTGGCAGGACTATGAACTACACAGAGATCTCACTGAGGGAATATTAATGGGAAACTAACACCCTGCTACAAGCACTCAACTCAGGAAACACAAAGGCAAGTCACCGGGGATATCAAAAAAGATCCCAGGACACTATTACATGATGTAGAAGATGTAGCACCCTCCTGCTAACCTGCTAAGTTTCACTTTTGTTAAGGTATATTTTGTTTGCTTTGATTGCTTTGGGCTGCAGGTTGCAGATCTTGTCCCTGTTTTCTGGAGCTTTCCAGAATACGATAAGTGAAAGAGTCAGATAGGCAGCCTGCACATTTGCGCAGCCCCAGCCAGTTCCTGAAAAGGTGTGTCCAGGTGATGGTTGAGGAGTGTATAAATAGTCTGGAGCCCAGAGGCCTGGGTTCTTGTCCAGAAGGAGAAGTTCCCAGCCAGGGAGGGCTGCTTGCCTTGCATTGTACAACACACTCCTGAACCTTGCACTCTGTACAACACACTCCTGCACCTTGCACTATGTACATAATACACTCCTGAACCTTGCACTTTGTACAACACACTACTGAACCTTGCATTCTACAACACACTCTTGAACCTTGCACTCTGTACAACACACTCCTGAACCTTGCACTCTGTACAACACACTACGGAACCTTGCACTATGTACAACACACTCCTGAACCCTGCACCCTGCTCCAGTGTATACTATAGGGGGGTTTCCATCTGTGAAGCTTGTACCAAACAGGTACAACACACTCCCGAACATTGAACTCTGTACAACACACTCCTGAACATTGAACTCTGTACAACACACTCCTGAACCTTGCACTCTGTACAACACACTCCTGAACCTTGCACTCTGTACAACACACCCCTGTACCTTGCACTCTGTACAACACACTCCTGAACCCTGCACTCTGTACAACACACTACGGAACCTTGCACTATGTACAACACACTCCTGAACCCTGCACCCTGCTCCAGTGTATACTATAGGGGGGTTTCCATCTGTGAAGCTTGTACCAAACAGGTACAACACACTCCCGAACATTGAACTCTGTACAACACACTCCTGAACCTTGCACTCTGTACAACACACTACTGAACCTTGCACTCTGTACAACACACTCCTGAACCTTGCACTCTGTACAACACACTACTGAACCTTGCACTCTGTACAACACACTACTGAACCTTGCACTCTGTACAACACACTACTGAACCTTGCACTCTGTACAACACACCCCTGTACAACACACTCCTGAACCCTGCACTCTGTACAACACACTCCTGAACCCTGCACTCTGTACAACACACTCCTGAACCCTGCACTCTGTACAACACACTCCTGAACCCTGCACCCTGCTCCAGTGTATACTATAGGGGGGTTTCCATCTGTGAAGCTTGTACCAAACAGTTACAACACACTCCCGAACATTGAACTCTGTACAACACACTCCTGAACCTTGCACTCTGTACAACACACCCCTGTACCTTGCACTCTGTACAACACACTCCTGAACCCTGCACCCTGCTCCAGTGTATACTATAGGGGGGTTTCCATCTGTGAAGCTTGTACCAAACAGTTACAACACACTCCCGAACATTGAACTCTGTACAACACACTCCTGAACCTTGCACTCTGTACAACACACCCCTGTACCTTGCACTCTGTACAACACACTCCTGAACCCTGCACTCTGTACAACACACTACGGAACCTTGCACTATGTACAACACACTCCTGAACCCTGCACCCTGCTCCAGTGTATACTATAGGGGGGTTTCCATCTGTGAAGCTTGTACCAAACAGGTACAACACACTCCCGAACATTGAACTCTGTACAACACACTCCTGAACCTTGCACTCTGTACAACACACTCCTGAACCTTGCACTCTGTACAACACACCCCTGAACCCTGCACTCTGTACAACACACTCCTGAACCCTGCACTCTGTACAACACACTCCTGAACCCTGCACTCTGTACAACACACTCCTGAACCCTGCACTCTGTACAACACACTCCTGAACATTGAACTCTGTACAACACACTCCCAAACATTGAACTCTGTACAACACACTCCCAAACATTGAACTCTGTACAACACACTCCTGAACCTTGCACTCTGTACAACACACTCCTGAACCTTGCACTCTGTACAACACACTCCTGAACCTTGCACTCTGTACAACACACTCCTGAACCTTGCACTCTACACAACACACTCCTGAACCTTGCACTATGTACAACACACTCCTGAACCTTGCGCTCTGTACAACACACTCCTGAACCTTGCGCTCTGTACAACACTCCTGAACCTTGAACTCTGTACAACACACTACTGAACCCTGCACTCTGTACAGCACAATCCTGAACATTGAACTCTGTTCAACACACTCCTGAACCTTGCACTCTGTACAACACACTACTGAACATTGCACTCTGTACAACACACCCCTGTACAACACACTCCTGAACCCTGCACTCTGTAAAACACACTCCTGAACATTGCACTCTGTACAACACACTCCTGAACCCTGCACTCTGTACAACACACTCCTGAACCCTGCACTCTGTACAACACACTCCCGAACATTGAACTCTGTACAACACACTCCCGAACATTGAACTCTGTACAACACACTCCCGAACATTGAACTCTGTACAACACACTCCTGAACCTTGCACTCTGTACAACACACTCCTGAACCTTGCACTCTGTACAACACACTCCTGAACCTTGCACTCTGTACAACACACTCCTGAACCTTGCACTCTACACAACACACTCCTGAACCTTGCACTATGTACAACACACTCCTGAACCTTGCGCTCTGTACAACACACTCCTGAACCTTGCGCTCTGTACAACACTCCTGAACCTTGAACTCTGTACAACACACTACTGAACCCTGCACTCTGTACAGCACAATCCTGAACATTGAACTCTGTACAACACACTCCTGAACCTTGCACTCTGTACAACACACTACTGAACATTGCACTCTGTACAACACACCCCTGTACAACACACTCCTGAACCCTGCACTCTGTAAAACACACTCCTGAACATTGCACTCTGTACAACACACTCCTGAACCCTGCACTCTGTACAACACACTCCTGAACCCTGCACTCTGTACAACACACTCCCGAACATTGAACTCTGTACAACACACTCCCGAACATTGAACTCTGTACAACACACTCCCGAACATTGAACTCTGTACAACACACTCCTGAACCTTGCACTCTGTACAACACACTACGGAACCTTGCACTATGTACAACACACTCCTGAACCCTGCACCCTGCTCCAGTGTATACTATAGGGGGGTTTCCATCTGTGAAGCTTGTACCAAACAGGTAAAGTATTGCAGCTTGACAAAGGACACTGAAAATGCTACATTTTGGAACTCTGCCAAAATAGACAATTGTACCCCACTTCCAAGCAATGTTTCCTATTTATAGTTCTGCCATCAAATATCTGTGTGCTAAGTATACCATTTTTGTTTTACATAGGGGAGAAAAGACTCGGAGGACACCCCTCATCCGAGGAGACCAGAGCCCCCCCCTCTGGAAGAAGGGGAAATCCCCCCAACCCAAGAAGAGCAGGAGGAGGAAGACGTGGTGGAAATTGTCACAACAGGTGAGTGTCTGCGACCACAGGCTCAGGTAAGAGATGGATGCCGGCATATTTTTGATACCCGTTTTTGTTTGGTTTCTCTCTTTTTAGGTGATCGTGATGTTGTGGATCCAGATCCTTTCACATCAGAAAGTGCCCAGATCCTGATCGGGAGATTATGGGGTGTAATTTGGAATTGGAAAACCTCAAGAAAAACATCAATGATGTTATTCAAAAAAATAAAAACTTTATTGATGTTTTGGGGCAAGTTTAAAACCCCTCCAAATCCCTTTGTTTTTTTGTGTGATACAATGTTAAAAATGTTTTAGCGATTTTTCGAAAAGCAAAATTTGGAGGATGCACACAGTGTGCCAACATGTGCTATCTGCCATCACGGGAGATCAATGGACGCGTTTTGGGGGTGTAACCCCTTCCTCAATAATAAAGTAGCTGAGAGGAAGGGGTTTCTCCCCCAAAACACGTCCCTTGATCCCCCGTGATGGCAGCTAGCACATGTTGATATTGGCAAATTTGTGTGCATCTTCCGAATTTGGCTTTTCCTGGGGTGACTTCACCCCATCTGAATGCAATATCAAACACAGTTCCTAAATAATCATGTCTGATATTGCCTTCAAGTTCTACCAAATGTGAACTTTGTAAGTTCAAGATTTGTATCTTTCTTGTTGGTTTTACACATGCCTGTTTTATCTTAAATGGACATTTATATTTTTTATAATGCCACCCCAAAAATTGTTATACAACAAACATGTTGGTTTGTTTTAAAAACCTTTTCTAAATGCACATGTGATTGTGCAGGTATTAAAAAGATTGTTAATCAAGAATGTGTGGATTATTGTCTCAACGCTACAACACTTTTGTGGTGATGTATTTGCTGCTTTCTGTGAAAAAGTGGGTTATTTTCTAAGGGCAAATCCTCTTTGCACTACAAGTGCAGTTTCAGTGCAGTTTCAAGTGCACTTGTAGTGCAAAGTGTCTTTGCCTTTAGTAAATAACACCCAACAGTGCTTTGTATAAGGTTACACAATCACGCCATTTTAAAGGACTCCCCACATTTCTGTCAGGGTCAGCTAAAACAAACACAAGCAGTAAATGTCAACAAAGATTTGCTTTTTTTGTTTTATTCGATAAAGGCTTCACAAATTTGCTGGCATATTGATGGCCCCCCTACCCGCAAAGAACGCAAGGTGTCTTAACCGGACATCAGGGGTACTCAGGGAGGGCAAGCCAGGACGGCCACTTTCAAGTGCCGTCAGGGTTGTTTAATTTAGAATTCCGGCCTCAGGCCCAACTGAGCCAGCATAGTTGGCAGAATGTTGGCGTAAAAAGTTATGTAGAACACAGCACTCCAGGATTATATGATTAAGTTTATACTCTGCCATATGGATGGGTGTCAGAAATAGGCGGAACCGGCTGGCCAGGATTCCAAATGTGTTCTCCACCACTCTTCTGGCTCTGGCCAGCCAGTAATTAAAGACCCTCTGTTCCGGGGTGAGGGTCCTCATCGGGAATGACCGCATAAGATGGTCCCCCAGCGCAAATGCTTCATCCGCAACGAAGACAAATGGGAGTCCTTCCACATTCTCTTCTGGAGGTGGCAAGTCCAAGCTGCCATTCTGGAGACGCCTGTAAAACTCCGTCTGGGCAATGACTCCACCATCGGACATCCGGCCATTCTTCCCCACATCCACATACAGGAAGTCGTAATTAGCCGACACCACCGCCAACATAACAATACTATTGAACCCCTTGTAATTATAATAGTATGACACAGAGTTGGGTGGTGGGACAATGTGGACGTGTTTCCCATCAATTGCCCCTCCGCAGTTAGGAAAGTCCCACCGCTGGGCAAAGTGGGAGGCCACAGTCTGCCATTCCTATGGCGTGGAAGGAAACTGTTGAGGAAAACAAAAAAAACTTAGTATTTTTGCACATAAACATGGAAAGCAGATTAGACACAAACATTCTTGGCCAACATCCAGATAACATTTCTTAAGGAGAATTTTACAACAACAAAGTATAAAGGTACACCTATCATATTACCCCCCCCCCCCCTCTCATGGGCCATTTCTAACATTATAGGGGGGGAATCTTGGACAGGTAACCCTCTTAACTTCATTGAGAGATGAATGCCTAAATACAGGGTATTACTTGGAACAGCCCCTCCTTAGTTACACTATTGGCAGCCCACTGGACAGGTAAGAAGTGTCATAATACAAAGATATAAATACACACTGTACACATTTGAGCACATTTGGACATTCTGCTATTACCTATCAAGATAATAATAGGATACAAAAACTTTAAACAGTACCATTTGAAAGCATACAGGCCCTTGCACTACATGCTTTGGGGAATTCATCCATACATCTGACCACAAAAGAGATGGGTATAGTGTGTATGGGCTTGGGAAAGTCAGCAGATAGATGATTGAGGATAGATAGAGAATTGGTATCAGCTGACTTAGCAGTTGGGGGGAGGGAGGGTTCCAAATGATTTGGGAACCCCCCCAAAAAAGCCTCTGGCACTCTTTCTGAATTTAAAGCACAAATCAGATTTCTAAACATTTTAGGGGGTGTTTGGGGTAAAACACTACTATGGAGCTGATAAAATACATTGTTAAGTGACTACATGAGGTGAATATATGGCCAGGAGACCATGCTGGGGAGGTAAGTGAAGGCAAATATGTATGAAGGACTAAAAAAATAATTACATAAAAATCCAGCATGCATGAGAACAAAGGGGACATTCACAGCATATTCCAATCATGGTAATTAGGGAATGAGGAAATAAATGCAATATATTAGCAAACATTCAATACAATAAAATGTCATATTAAAGGATAAAAATCTTACCTTCATATACTCCTTCTGCAGGACCTGGATGATGGCAGAACAGGTCTCCGGAATAATGATCCCCAGAGCCTGGGGGAAGATGCCTGTCGAGAACTTCAAGTCCTGCAGGCTTCTCCCTGTCGCCAAGTACCGCAGGGTAGCGACGAGCCTCTGCTCCGGAGGATTGGCTTGCCTCATGCAGGTATCCTGCCTGCTGATATAGGGGGTCAGCAAAGCCAACAAACGGTGAAATACGGGGTCCGTCATCCTGAGAAAGTTCCTGAAATCATCAGGATTATTCTCACGGATCTCACGGAGCAAAGGCATATGAGAGAACTGGTCACGCTGAAGCAACCAATTCTTGGTCCATGAACTCCTCCCCACCCTGTTCATGGACTGGACTTGTGTCAAGGTCAGGACCCCAACACCAAGCCCCCGCACAGCACAAACTCTACGAGGAGTACGTATACGCAACATGGCTAGAAAACGGTCGGCTGCTCAGAACGAAGTAACAGAACACACTGAAGAACAGCAAGGCCTGTAAAGAGTGACCTGAAAAACAGTAACGAATGAACAAGAACACAATGACAAAGTCACGCGGAGCTTGCTTGCATGCACTGAAGAGCAGATACAAACCCACAAGCACAAACTGAACGGCAGAAAACGATCTGAAAGCCACGAGTCTGAAAAAGCGCGAACCGTCTCTCACCAAACTTTTACTAACACGAGATTAGCAAAAGGAGCCCAAAGGGTGCAGCGCTTGGTTCTGAACTGGCCTTTTCTAGTCTCGTCGTACGTGGTGTACGTGACCGCGTTGTTGGCGATCGGAAATTCCGACAACTTTGTGCGACCGTGTGTACGCAAAACAAGTTTGAGCCAACATCCGGCGGAAAAAATCCTAGGATTTTGTTGTCGGAATGTCCGATCAATGTCCGACCGTGTGTACGGGGCATAAGTGCTTTACAAACTTTGTAATATTATGGCACTATTCATCTAAGTGGACCTTCAGACTAATGGATATTATGACAATTTATCTAAAATGTCACAGTGTTATAATATTGTAGAGGCAATGTTTAGAATACAGTGATAACATACAGGGTCAAATCATGCTTTAAAACAATGCTTAACCCATTTTGAGATCTGAAACAATTGCACAAATTTACATAATCTAAACTGAAAATTAAAAAAATAATTCAGAAACATTTTCTGCATTACAGCCTGATCAATAGAAGGAAAAAACAGGACAGATGCATCACAATATTAAAAAGATATTTGATGTCGACACAATAATTAACTACAAATACGTTTAAACATTAATTCCTTTCATCTGTTCTGCAATTTCTGAAAATGCTGTTTAACGCACAAAGTTACCTAATATGATACGAACAGTGTGGAAATCTAAATGTATATTTACCAAGTAAATATTTTTAAGTAAAACAACTTTGATCCATAAAAATTGCCAGTTCTTGACGTTAACCAAGAGTGTTACTCGTGCTCAGAATTTATAATGATTTACAGTATAATGGTTTAAATAGTTAACTGCAAACAACAATTGGGGTTACCTTAATTGATTCCTTAATGTGTTAACCTGAACAGTTCTGGGCTTTTCTGGTGCTTCTGGGATCCCATGACTGCCAACATTTTTCAGGATCACAAGAATCCGTTCACCAATCTTACCTTTGTGTTGGGAACCATAAGCTTCCCACTCTAATCTCTTCCAGGTTAAAGTGTATATAAACCTAACATTTTATATTCCTGATATGTGTCTGCTGTACCATGCACTTGTATAAAAAGGTATCCTGTTCTCTTTGTATTGCTTCCTTTGTTTGAAACCCCTGGTCTTCCCGCCAGTCCCTGTGCTTTCCTATTAACAACTGACCACACTAAGCAGAAGAACACAGCGTGATCAGTTCTCTAGGTTTGCTAGGAACTCAGCCTGCTCTCCTCCAATGATCAGACTTGTCGTGACACACCCCCCCTCCCAGAACATCCTGTCACTGAGAAGATCAGTGTGCTGTTGCTTCCCCCCCCCCCAACTCTTATGCAGCTAAGAACAGAGGGAATGTGATCAAAAATGTTTTTCCTTTCATTTCTATTTTTAACTGAATGGGTTGTTTTACAATGTGATAGTTTACAATCACTTTAAGGCTATCAGTTGCTGGTCAGATGCAGCCAGAGAAGGTGTTCTTGATTTGTTTGGTAGAAGGGCAGGGGTGAGATCAGGAGTTTAATAGACCCCCAATGCCTTCATAGAGTGGACCTGTCACACCAAATGTAAGTATCAAAAATTACTTGTTGGCTTCCTTGTGATAGTAATAAAGTTAAGTGAAAAATGTGCTAACAAAAATTATCTTATTTAATCAAATAAATAAAAAAACATTCCACAAAGTGTTATTAACTCCCTCCCGCCCAATGTACTGTAATATGATAGTCGAGTGGAAGCCCTGTTATCTTGCGCAGTCTGTCACTCACTGATTGTATATACCATGAGGCAAACAAGGCATTTACCTTGGGAGGCATTTTTCAGGGGGGCGGAACCGCCCCCAGGCAGAAGGGACACTATGAGCAGTGGCGTCACTATGGGGGTGTGGTGGGTGCAGACCACACCCGCGTGACACCCGCCAGAGGGGTGACACCAGGGGCAGTCATGAACTGACTATTCAGTTACAGGGGAGCAAAGCAGAAGCAGGAGGAGGCAGTGGCTGCAGCCTCTGATTCCAGAAGTAGCTCACTTGGCAGCATCGCTAGTACACACAACTGGTAAATAGGGGCCGGCATGCTGCGGGAAGGTGAGAGTCCAGTGTAGTTTTTTTTGGGGGGGGGTATGGGAGAACCTTCTGGTGTAAAATGGGGGATAGAGGAGCCTCTTCTCTCTCATCCCCCTCCCTCTCAGCACAAAACCAAAATACACCACTGGGTACCATGTGATCGCTGTGGCCAATCACAGCAGATCCTGCAGCAATTGTACATAATGAAAGGCTTTAATTCATGTCTTTCATTGTGTACTATTGTGATGAGCTCTGTAACTGGTCACAGTGATCACATGGTACAGATAGGGCCTATCACAGCCTATCTGTATTATGTGCTTAGCTGTGGCCAATCACTAATCAAATGGTTTTCAATCAGAAAAAATGGTTGTTTAAAACTGTAGAATTCAGTTATAAGCAATTATAGTGTGTAAAAAAAAACAAACAAACAAAAAAAGGAAAATCCTGATCACCTCTCCAAAATAGTACAGTGTAACTATGGTAACACTGCACTGCTCTGGTCACTGTATGTTTAAAAAATGTAAAAAAAAAAGAGAAACATACTTTTACATACTGTCACCAGTCAGTGTCCCTGATCACCACCACATCAGTTATAAGATGACGCTATATTGCACTGGGGACAGTATTTTTTTTAAACTTACATTTTTTATTGAAGTTTCACAAAATATATATACATATATTTTTACAAACTTTTGCATGTATGTGCATCGTGAGGCATTGGTGATTATTATTATTATACATGATTTTTATAGCGCCAACAGTTTATGCATCGCTTTACAATGTAGAGGGGGGACAGCACAATTACAGTACAGTTCAATACAGAAGGAACAAGAGGACAGGAGGGTGATGCAATATACAACATGCCAATCTATAAAACATTGGTTAATACAGGTGCATCAAAACAAAATCCTATAACAATGTGTATTACAGTCCAGGTTTCCGATCCAGATATATGAAATAATAGGGGGGGGTGGTATGACGAGGTGGTGGTCAGCTTTATACTAGAGCAATTAGGCAGAAAGAAGGCTGTGTTTTTAAAGTAAGGTAAGTATCATTAGGTTCAATAAGAGATTGGTACTTTGCATTTAGCGAAATAAGGAAGTAATGTCAGTATTAGAGTAGGTGAGCCATGGGCCCATTCTTTCTGGAATTTAGGCAGAGTTAGGTTTGTCTTGGTGAACATGAGTTCCATCTGCAGTTAATTAAGGAGTTAAGGGACTAGTTGAGGAGAAGGTGGTGAGACGAGATTCCAGTTTCTTTTTATGGAAAGTCTAGCCGCAATTAGGACATGGGTGGATGGTGATATGGTGTGAAGCGTCCCATTTTTCCACCCCAAGCCTAGTAATGCTAGTTGGAGGGTGATTTTGGTAGAGTTGCCTGTGATGTTATTAATGAGGGCTTGAACAGACTGCCAAAAGGGAAGGAGCAGAGGGCAGGACCACCAGACATGTATTGTGGACCCTATGTCTCCGAAGTTCCTCCAGCAAGCAGGTGAGTGGGATGGTGAGAACTGGGATAGTTTTGATGGGGTATGTAGCTCTGACAATATTTGTTTTTAAATACTTGTAATGTTGTAAGGTTAATAAGTTGGTATATGGCGCCATCTAGCGGCCAAAATATATAATTACAGCACCTTTGTATTTCTTTTATTGTTCAGAAGTTTGACATAGAAGTATTTTGTTTGTTTAGATATGGACATTAACTTGACCTACCCACAATGCTCAGTGACTCCCACAAATCTCAAGGTGAAGGACTGCATTGTGGGAAGACTATAAAAAGGCTGGGAGCGGCCATCTTAGGTCTCTTGTTCCTGGGACGCGTGGCCGGCAGCAGGACTCTGTGGGTGTGTGTGTCCCACAGGGTTGCCGCCTATCCTGTGAAGAAGTGGAACAGCAGCCAGCGATCCTGCCATCGATCACAGTGTGCTGGAGCAGCAGAAGTGATTGTTCCGGAGACCCGTGAGGGAGGTAACCGAGGACTCCTGGTCATCAATAAGCTGAACAGTGCAACAGCGTGATTGCAACTCCATACAGACTGAGAACTTGCGGAGCGGAGACACCCACCTGTCTGGATCCAGTGCGGAGAGAGGGCTAATGCCCAGAAGTTTGTTCCACACTACACACATTCAGAGTTATTACAGAGTGTTGCTGGGACTGATAGTCCCATGGAACAATTCAATTGGGAAAATCACATTTGCCCAGACTTACAATCAGATTTTAACATCCAGGAATTGATACTGGATGTTTGTTCCTTTCCAGTAAGAGTATTCAATCAATTTGCCTGATTCTAATTACTTTTGTGCACCACCTTGCACCAAGCATTTGGCCAAAGGGAAACCTTGTGGATTACAAATATTGATTTTCTTAGCTAGCAGAAGACTGAAGACTACAGGACTATTTCTTCCATCACGGGGTTTCACATTTAGTCATAAAAGAGAGTGACTGTATTGTCAAAGCAGAGGGAGCTCCCTAGTGGCTATATTGTGGGGTATTTATATTCCTGTGTCTTTGCGCTTGCTACAGTGTGCTGGAGGTGGGAAAGTGTCCGGAGTTAAGACAATTTCAATTTGAACACTAGTCCCACCTGTAGACACACCGAGAGGGGGTCTATGCAAGAACATATATATATGTATGTGTATGTATACAAAGAAATTGGTGAATATTTACTGTACTGTTGCACTACGTTGGTGTGATAGTGTAGTCACTTCAATAACTTTTAAATACTGTTTCAGTAAAAGAAATCAAGTTTGTCAAATCACAAATTTTCGTGTGCAGTGTTGTCTTTCTCCTGCAGGTGAAACAACAAACACCCAGGTAGAGGCATATGTGTGTATAATTATAGTAGAGATATTGAAAGTTAAAATCTGTATTAATATCACTACAACACTGCACTACAGCTGTGTCAAGGGGATTGAACAGGTTTAAGGGTGTAAGATATCAGAGAACAGGCCCGATCAAAATCAGAAGCTCCTTCGGGGGTAATTGCTACAGGTATAATACCATTGGTGGAGAACTGTTTGTGCTGTTTCTCAATGAGATATGCATCTAGAGGCTTTCAGGGTGAGGCATGATGCTAGGTGCCAGGATGTTAGGTTTGTCGATAAATTTAGGGTACAGTATCTTCCCATTTTTTCATTGATGGAGTTTTTTCGGGGGTTTGCATGGATTCCAGGGGTTTTTAGAAAATGGAGGATCCTTTTAAGAGTGATGCAGGGTGTTCGTAGATTTGGATGAGGTCAGCCGTGAGGGTTTGATCCGATCCGACCATGTGATAGAGGCCAAGACGTGTTGCACTCTTAGGTATTTGAAGAAGTCCTAATTGGGAATGCTGTATGTTTCATGTAGGTCTTGGAAAGAGCATATTTTTCCTTTGTGTAGTATGTTGCCAATCGTGGTTACGCCTGCTGTTATCCAGGAGGCTAGTGACATATCAGAGCATATTATTTCTAGCGCAGATAGAGGAAAAGATTCCTTTTTTTCTTGAGTCTGTTAGATTGTTGACAGATTTAACTCCAGATTTTGGTAGTTGCATTCACTGTACTTAAGAAGGACGGCATTGGTTGATGTTGTAGCCAGATAGCAGCCAGCAAGGATTTGGTGGGGGGGCAGAGGACAGTTTCTTCTATCTGTGCCCACAAAGGACGAGGTGACGATGACCACCAGTGTTGGGTTTGGTTTAGTAGAACTGCTTTTTAATAGTTCTTGAGATTAGGAGCTCTGATCCTTGCTTTGGATGCCATTGTGCACATGATGTGGTGTTTAATTCTGTGGCGTTTGCCTTCACAGATAAAGTTGTTGATGGTGCGTTGGAATGTATCCAGTTGGGAGAGAGTAGTGGGACTGAGAGAGTTCAGAACAGATATAAGAAGTCAGGCAAAAGAAACATTTTGGATAGTGCTATCCTGCCCGCCCAAGAAGCCTGAGTGGATTTGAGGGATGTGCAAATGTCCAACAGTGTCTTAAGAAGTGCTTCATAATTTGTACGGAGGATGTTGCAGGAGGGGACATTTATATGTATCCCTAGGTATGTAAGCATTGAGGCTGGGGTCCATGGAGACGGGGTTAGTCAAGTGATATTTGCTTTTGTAGTTTGATCTAGACATATGCCCATTAAATTGGATTTGGAACAATTGAGTTTGTATTAGGAAAGCTGGCAGAACTGTGTCAGAAGGTCATGCAAGGCTGGTAGGGAGTGAAGAGGATTAGTCAGAACTACAATGACATCATCCTATAGTCCTAATTTGTGGGTAGTATCACATATCTGTAGTCCTGATATCCTTGGGTGGGCTCTTATGGATGCTGCGAGTGGTTCCATAACTAGAGTAAATATTAATGGGGATAGGGGGCATCCCTGTCGCATACCGTTTGAGATTGTGAAAGGGTCAGAAGTCATACCAGATGTCCATACCCTTGCTGATGGGTATTAGTATAGGGCTAGAATTGCTGTGCTGATGTTGCCTGTAAATCCAAAATTTTAGAGGACTAAGTTGAGGTGGGACCAGTGGACTCTGTCAAACGCCTTCTCTGCGTCCAAAGATGGGAGCAGAGAAGGCGTTTTGGGGAATTCAGCACATTGTATGAGGTCTAAGATTCTACTAGTGCTGTCAGACGTTTGACTTTTGGGATAAAGCTGACCTGGTCTGCATGTATTAGCAAGGGGATATGTGATGAGATATGGGAGGCTAGTATCTTTGCATAAATTTTAAGGTCTGTGTTTAGGAGTGAAATAGGCCTGTAATTGGGTGAGTTGTCATGAGGTTTACCTGGTTTTGTAATTGTGACTATGATGGCCTCTAGGGATTCCTTTGGGATATTGCCTGTCTGCATAATATGCTTAAAGGCATTGCAGAGGTGTGGTGTCGGAATATCTGCATATGTTTTAAAGTATTCATTACAAAAGCCATCAGGTCCCGGAGCCTTATGTGCAGTTAGTGAGGCGCGGTCCCAGTGCCTGATTTCTTTTGTGGGTCTTAGCCTGGCTGTTCCATTTGGGGCTGTTAGTGGGCATCTAGTGTGCTGAGAGCCACGTTGTAGACCCAGTGTGGCGTGGGGAACTAGAGTCAAGCGGCCATCTTGGTCTGCGGCTTAACAATTACAACTTTACAAAACTCGTCAATCCTCTTACAACATACTTTGGACTGTTTACTTTTCAAAGTATGGGATAATTTTGGGGATATTTGTACTGTCCTGGCATTTTCGGGCCTCAAGAAATGAGGTAGGCCATCAGTACATCAGGATTGATCGATTTTCAGATATACTGTATATACCATAGTTTGTGGACTCTATAACTTTTCTTCAGACTAACTAATATACACTAATTTGGGTTATTTTCACCAAAGAAATGTAGCAGTATACATTTTGGCCTAAATTTATGATCAAAGATTATTATATTATAACAGAAACCTAGGGAAACATGAGTTGTTTTTTTCAAAATGTTTGGTCTTTTTTCATGTATTTATCAAAAAGTAAAAAACCTAGTGGTGATTAAATACCACCAAAAGAAAGCTCTATTTGTGTGAAAAAATTATAAAAATTTCATATTTCATCAGAAAGTTACAGTGTTGCTTGAGAGCCCAATTGTCATTTAAAATGTGACAGCGCTGAAAGCTGAAAATAGACCTGGACAGGAAGAGGATAAAAGTGTTCGGTATTGAAGTGGTTAAGCAATGTTTGAGGAGAGGAGTGTTATTTGTAAATTTTACTTACCCAGTAGTGTCCTTAGTTGTAAAAGCTGCTGCAAAAATCTCTCCTTTTTCCAGTTCATCTGTTGTCTGCAGGTTTCCAGTTCTTTTACTGCTGTCTGATTTGAATTAGTTATCCCCACAGAGGTGAGCTTACCTAGTATGTGTCGTCGCAACACTTGTCCTGCTGTATATGGATCTGGATTTTTTTCATGCTGGGTTTGATTGCCTTGGATGGATATAACACGCTTATTGTATCATATACCGTGTGAGTATTTTTAATCTCTTTACTTAAATTAAGCTCCTTTCCGGTTTTACACTATGTGGACGTCTTTTTTTGTTTTATATCAATGATGACAACCCATTTCACCATATCCATTGCGATGTACCCGGATTTTATGTGATTCATTAAGATGCTCCTGGACATATGACATATGATTCCTAGATGCTTGATATATGTGGATATACTATTGTAGCGCTGGTAGATTTTCAATCTACCGCTTATAGGTAAATTTAGTGGGTTACTTGTTCATACATAGTCAGATTTGCCTCTGTTCTAGCTTGGCTGAGTTGCATGTAGTTTCACACTGTGCCTGTGGGTGTCGTTGTCACCGTGGTTCGGTGTTGGAAAGGCAACACGTTGAAGCGTATGAGTGCTCCTCTGTCCCGGAGATAACTTGGTGGAGGTGGTCCTCCGAGTTGCATTCTGGGAGACGGTATTTATGGGACAGACGCCATGTTTTAGGGTTCGTCTTTCATTCCACCTGCTGGCCCTCCTGGCCGACAGGTATGTGCTAGGAGTACTACCTCGTGGTCCTCCGACCGGGAGGCCCACATCGCTGCAGCGTGTAGGTGGGCCCAGAAGCCTGTCTGGGGCCTATCACAGCGGCAAGGGAATGGTCCTGGGCTGTCTGTCCTACGGGAAGAAGCTGGACAACTGAAAAGATCCCAGGGGAGGACCCGTCATGGAAGGATCATGCAGAGTGCTGGTCTGGAGAGGGGCCTGGTGACTCAGTTGGAGGACGCATCCTAAAGTAATCCTACCGCATAGTACTGTCGGGTCGGCTTAAAGGTTCTAGTGCTGTGTTTGCTGTTCATCATAAACCATTACATCCTGTGGCAGAGGATCGTACGGGTTTTGTTCCAATCAAGTCTGTGGCAGAGACTTTTGTTCGTGCTGTGTACTGGCTGCTAGGTTAGTGAGAGAAACCTATCCAGGCGGGCAAAGATTCAACTCTAAAAAGAGAGTACATTCATCTACAAGCTTTCAATTCCTAATACTACACTAAGAAAAGGTATTTGAACTTCCCTGCAACTCTTCTTCTACCTCTTTCCTGGTACTTCCTTCAATTTACGTTTATTAAAGCATTGGAAAAGATACTCAAGTGTCCAGTGCCTACATTGTCTGGTATTAAACTCAACGGGACCCTAGACCCGGTTCTGGTGAAATAGAGGTAACGAAGGTGACGGTAACAGCCCGCTTTAAACCAGCAGCTCCACCGAGAGTTATTGCTACACTATACTAGGCGCATTTGACTCCGTAAATAAGTCTTTCAACTCTGGTAAGATTTCATCTTATATTGGTGGTAGATCACATGGTGGAATTGGATCACTATTGTTTCTATACCCGGAACCACTGTCACGTTTGCACAAAATTTATCTGGACTGTTTTGAATTACCACATATTCTCAACACTTAATGTATAAATATTACTATTAGCACTGCATACTTTGTGTTTTATGCTCTAATATACCATATATACTCGAGTATAAGTCATTCCGAGTATAAGTCGAGGTCCTAATTTACCACAAAAAAAAAAAAATGGGAAAAACTTATTGACCCGAGTATAAGACGAGGGTAAGAAATGCACAGCTACTGTAAGTGGAAAAGAGGGTCAACAATGCCCATTTGCAGCCTCACTGTGCCCATTTGCAGCCATAGATCCCCTGAACTTCAAACTCGGTAGTTAAGGGTTCCTAGATGCCCCCTAGCTGCAGCCAAAATTTGGGGTCTCTGAATCCAAAGGGTCCCGAAATGACATTGCTGCAGATGGACACAGTTGACCGAATTTGGGGCCCCATATCTCGGGGCCACTTAGTGCTAAGAACCCCAAATTTGGTGTGCAAACCCAGTGGTACCCCAAAAATCAGTTCAGAAAATGTCAAGCACTTTTCTGCAGCAGAGAATGACATTTTCCGAACCGGTTTTGGGGCCCCGTATCTCAGGGTCACTTGGTGTTAGGAACCCCAGCATTTTTATAGCACTGATCGCTCTATAAGTGTCAATGGTCCCAAAAATGTGTCAAAAGTGTCCGATCTATCCGCCGCAATGTCGCAATACCACTAAAAATCTTAGATCACCGCCATTACTAGTAAAAAAATAAAAAAAAAATAAAAAACGCATAAAAATGTCATAAATCATTCCCATAGTTTGTAGACGCTATAACTTTTGCGCAAACCACTCAATATCCGCTTATTGTGATATTTTTTTTACCAAAAATATGTAGAAGAATACCCATTGGCCTAAACTGTTGAAGAAATTAGCTTTTTTTGTTTTGTTTTTTAATTTGGGGGATATTTATTATAGCAAAAATTAAAAAATTTTGTTTTTTTTTCAAAATTGTCGCTCTTTTTTTTTTGTTTATAGCCAAAAAAATAAAAACCACAGAGGTGATAAAATACCACCAAAAGAAAGCTCTATTTGTGTGAAAAAAAGGGCGCAAATTTTGTTTGGGTACAGCATTGCATGACCGCGCAATTGTCAGTTAAATTGATGGAATGCCAAATTGTAAAAAGTGCTCTGGTCAGGAAGGGGGTAAAATCTTCCAGGGCTGAAGTTTAAGAAAAAAATATAAAAGCCTTTTTCTTCGTTTTTTTTTTATTTCAGCAGCTTAGCAGATGCCCCCTACTTGTTCTTATGTGGTAGTGCAATGTTGTCAAATTTAGATTTTGTTTTAGTCGTAGTCTATTGACTAAAATGCCATTTTAGTTTAAGTCGTATCTTAGTCATCTGAATTGTTTTATATTTAGTTGTAGTTTAGTCATTTAAAAGAAAATAACACTGGTGTCCAGCCAAATAAAGGTGAGAAGTAAAAAATGAAAAAACAAACTCCAGCTGTATACAAGCGTCATGGTTCCTCACATTTACCAATTGGGCTGTCGGTGGCATTTCTATACTGTTTACTGCTATGCTTTCTGGATGAGCACACTCACGCCTTATTCAATAAAAACTACAAGGAAAAAAGTGATGATTTTAAAAACTAAACTTCTGACTGTATATAAATTTACCTATGAGGGGTCCCCCCAGACTGCATAGGTTAAATGTTTGTTTGGCTAGTGGGGAAAGAAATATGTAAAAATACTTACCTTATACCTACAGCGTCAGACAGTGGGGGGAGCACTGTCTGTAAGGGGAACAAGGACTAAGGAAAGTTTTTGTACTTATTATTTCTCAATTTTAGACAATTGATCCATAAACCCATATAGTTTGGGGGAACTCCACTGCATGAGTACATTTAAAAGAAACCTCAGGATGGCCTTTAAAGTGATATTAAAGGTTTGTTATTTTAATAATAACAAACATGTTATACTTACCTACTCTGTGTAATGGTTTTGCACAGAGCAGCTCCGATCCTCTTTTTCTTGTTCCCCCAGCCAGCACTTCTGCCCCCTTGAACAGTGCCCCAATAGCAAGTCGCTTGCTATGGGGGCACGGGTACATGCTCACTCCCGAGCCCCGCTCTATACATCCATAAGACACATAGAGTCGTGGTTCGGCCCCACCCCTCGCTCTCTCCTCATTAGGTCAATGGCTATGATTGACAGCAGTGGAGCCAATGACTCCTGCTGCTGTCTCAGCAAATGAAGAGAGAGGGACCTAGGACAGCCGAGGCTCCCGTGAACACTGCTGGATTGAGAGGAAGCTCAGGTGAGTATTAAGGGGGCTGGGTGGGGGGCAGCACAGAAAAGGCTTTTTACGTACATGCATTGAATGCGTGAAGGTAATAAAGCTGTCAGGGACATGGCATGCGCAGACATGCATTAGCAGGTGCCCATCTTGCCGGGCATAGGCTAAAGCCTATGCGCATGCGCGGATAATATTAGCGCTAACAGGCAAACGCACATTAGCGCTAACAGGCGAGCACACATTGGCACTAAAAGGTGAACGCATATGCGCATGCGTGGAAATACGCACACATGTTAGTCATTAATGCTGGCACCAAATGGCCTATATAAAGACAGCAGCTGCACTGCAGCTTTTCCCTGTGTTCTGATCCTGTGCCTGTATCTGACCCGGCTTTCTGACCCGCTGCTGTCTCCAGTCTTGACCTTTGGCATGCCTTGACCCTGATTATTCCTGCCTTTCTGCCTGATTTCCTGTTGCCAAACCCAGCTTGAACTCTGACCATTCTCTGCCTGCTGCCTTATAATAGACTGATCCTCCGTGTATGACCTGGCTTGTCTGATTCTGCTTCAGTCTTTCTGCTTCCAGCCTGTGTAGCTCCAGTACCGCTGTCCTGCATCTACAGCTTACCTGCATCCGCTGTCCTGCATCCACATCATACCTGCATCTGCTGTTCCTGCTACCTTCTGCTGCTCAGCAATCCAGTCTGGTCCTGCTACTCATCAGCTCCCACTACCGCTACCAGCAGAGGACTTTGCAGGCGCTCTTACCTCACTGTGCTCTCGCGGCCACTGTTGCAACTCCAGTGGTCCTTGAGCCGGGGCTGTACGAGAGGTCTCCCTCTACTCGTCAGGCTCTCACAGATGGTACGTAACAAAAGCCTTCAGCCTTTACAACCACTTTTAGTGTAGTTACCAAATGCAAATGATCAGCATTCACTCTGCTGAAGTCAGGCCTGTACAAGATGAATTTTGATGAGTTTTTGTAAGTCACTGCACTTAAGATATTGCTCCTTACACTTGCAACACAACTGCTAACTTATTGAATACCGACCATTATACATGAATCTAAAAGCCATGTTTTTCTCAAATTATATGTTTTTTTTCCCAACTAATAATTTTAATTAACTTGCATTTTTGTGTATGAAAACAAATCTACTGTGTTAAGTATGCCAAGTAGGGTAGTGTATTTCAAAATAATTGATTGCTATGATTTGCAAATGCCAAGGACAATTTTGCACTGTCATTTCCTGCAGTGTCTCAGTGTTTTCCAGACAGACAACAAATGGCTATTAAAGTTACAACAATGTCTGCAAATGCATCTGAAGGTCATTGCCAAATGTATTGCAAAGTTTATGAACGTATTAAAATGAAGGCACCGCAAGTTCCTGAGTATATGAAACTCCTGGATGCAATAAAGGTTTTTCATTTTTTTCCCCCATAAATTAGGTAAATTGATGTGGGGGAAAGACGTGCCTTTTGCCTAACAGTTCCTTTGTTAAAAGTGCTAGCATCATTAAAAAAAAAAAAAAAACCTTGTCTTGAGCTGTTTACTGTAAATCACAGCTTTATATTTGACATAGGATATTCCAGTAATAAGTGGATGTTTACTCTGCACAGCTCTTTCCAAATACCTTAGGGCAGGGATCCTCAAACTACGGCCCTCCAGCTGTTACGGAACTACACATCCCATGAGGCATTGTAAAACACTGACATTCACAGACATGACTAGGCATGATGGAAATTGTAGTTCCTGAACAACTGGAGGGCCGAAGTTTGAAGACCCCTGCCTTAGGGAGTCTACTTATTTTTTTTCATATCATAAAATAAAAATAAATAAACAGGAAATATGAGACACCCTCTACTATGCCTTTATTTAGTTTATACTAAATGCTATGAACTTTGGCTTGGAAACGCAGTAAAAAGCAATGACTGACCAGCCCTTTGTTAGTTTTGCATGCAAAAGTTCAACAAACATATGTAGCGCTTTCCCCAGGAGGGGCCACTGAATATCCCTTACCTGTTCAGAGGCTGCCAGGCCTAGCCAGGCCTAGATGCACAGCAACAAAATGCTCAGTCTAGGGCAGCGTGGCTGGTCCGTGCATCAGCCTCTAATCTCCATGTGGGGCGCCAGACACATGGATTTCTAAAAGGTTTTTTTTTTTTGAAGCACATGATTAGAGCCTGAGGCTCCATTTGGCGTCGAAAAGGTTGGTCTCGGGTGCAGAGTACTGCCCAACCAACATCCGCTATTATCTTCCTGCTTCTCTTTCCGGCCAATCAGGACAGAAAGC